>OVAO01001794.1:0-14165 GCA_900406285.1 Biscutella auriculata
CCATTATGCTACATACAGAAACACCTTCCCATTGTGGGCTCTTGCAGAGTACCGTAAAGCTTCGTTCTCAACTCATCAAGATCTATAGTTAGTCTTTAATAGATAATAATAAGAAGATATTTATACACAATATATTTTCTTCTTCTTAAATCTTCCGTCAAATGCTTAGCTCGAGCGTCGAACCTAGCACAGCAAGGCATTTATACACAATATATATATTCACATTGTGGGGAAACAACATAAAATAAAAATGATGATGGTATTTGTCCCACTCCTCTTACGCGTTACCATCACATACTGTAGTTGCCTAATTGCTCTTGTATTATATCCCATGTTTTAAAGAAAAAGAACATACCTTATATTACGTCTACATATTAATACTAAATTTATTATATTAAAGTAGAGTTTATCTATTAAAAAGTTATAATAGATCATTTTATTTAATGATTAAGCAAATTAAATTATATATATTTCAAATCAATTTTAATAAACTTAATTTTATAGTACCAAATATAAATTCAAATTTCAAAAATCTATTTTTAAATAATTTCAATAATAAAATTAACTTAAACACGTAATTGCAAATTTTTAATTTTCCAATTAATATTTACTATTAAAATGTAGATTTCTAAAGTAAAAAAATATCTTTCAAATCTATTATATTAAGCAATTTTATCAAAAAAACATTTAATTTTTTTGTCATCAATATAATGGTCAAACGGGTTAAAAACCGGGTAAAATCATGTTCCAAATTCAATATATAACTAATATTATTATTCTATTCAAATAAACAATATAAATTAAATAAATTGAATTAAATAAATTTACAGAAAATTATTTATTAATATTTATTATAATTAATTAATAACACATTTATTTTTTAAATATATTTTTCTATAAAATTAAAATATCTTAACATTATAACTTAAAACACATCTCATCCCGCATATAATGCGGGTAAAATTCTATTATAGTATTATTTCAGGATCATTTTTAAGAATGTAACCTTGAAATCTTTAAAATATTACATGATATGCCATTGGAAAAAAATAATTTAAAGAACAAAGTAAAAATATTTAGTAAGGATAAACCTGGAAATATATGTAATTTTCATTAAGGGTAAAATGAATATATGTGTATAAAACTTTAATTGAAAAATAAATATTTTCTCACAAATATTATTTAAAAATGAATTTTAATTGTATTTTTAATTTTAAAACGAATTTTTAAAAAGATATAAAACGAATTATAAAATTAAAAAGAGTTTTAAAAATCAAATTATTTTGATATTTGATTTGTCATTTTCAACAAGATACCTAATTTATCCCTCTAAATTTCAAAATATTCAATTTAGATTTTTGTCCAATATCTCTATAGTATTATTTCAGAATTACTTTTAAAAATCTAACCTTTAAATCATTAAAATATTACATGATATGCCATTGTAAAAAAATAATTGAAAATACAAAATAAAAATATTTATTAAGGATAAAATTAGAAATCAATGTGACTTTCATTAAGGGTAAAATTGGAAATATATGTATAAAAAAAATTGAAAAATAAATATTCTCTCACAAAATAATTTTTAAAACAAATAAAACGAATTTAAGAAAAAAATTAAAAAAACAAATTATTTTAATATTTATTTATCCTTTTCAAAAAGATACCTAATTTACCTCTTTTTTTAAATTTCACAATATTTAATTTAGATTTTTGTCCAATATATAGTTTAATTACAATAATTTAAAAATAATTTTTAATATACGATAATTGTGTTCTACATAATTTTAACCTACACCTAAAACGAAATATAATTTAGTATATCTTTACTTATATATATTAGTTTTTTTGTAAACAAATGTCTATTATGAAAAAGTACAAGATATATTCATTTTTATATCCAATACATAGTATACAATAATTTAAATATAAGTTTTAGTATATAATAATTATGTTATACATAATTTTATATTCTTATATATATTTACATCTTTATAATATTATTTTAGAATCACTTTTATGAATATAAACTAATATCTTTAAAAATTATATCAACGTCTTTAAAAAAATCAATTTAAAGAACAAATTAAAAATCTTCGGATAAAATTAAAATAAATATAATATAAATTTAGAATTGGAGATAAATCTAAAATAAATACAATAATATTTTAATATTTAAAAAATTATATAAATTCAAATAAATTTCGTAATTTTCTTAAAAGAAATATAATAAAATTTAAATAAATATAAACTGAAATTTATCATCCAAATTTTTTCAAGATATATATAAATCTAAAAAATATAAGAAAAAATAAAGATTATCTTATCAACCAATAAATATATAAAGTTTCATTTTGAATTTTTTTTCAAGACAAATTTAATAAAGGGAGATTTATCTATTTTGTCACTTTTGTAGAAGTAATTACCTATTTTGTCACTTTGAAATTTGATGTCAATTTGCGTTTTTGTTGTGAGTAAAGAAAAAAGAACATTTTGTCTCCCTTAGCACTTATTACAAACAATTTGTCAAAAATGACACTTCCATTCACTCTAACACTTCTAAAAGTTGTTATTACCTTTTAGCCCTCTAACTAGGCAATTGACTAACTACCTTATTTCTAACTAGACTCTTTAAACAAAAATCTTTAAACAATATTCTTTAAACAAAAATCTTTAAACAATATTCTTTAAAGAATAATCTTTAAATAATACTCTTTAAACACTATTCTTTTTGTTCGAAACCCTGGCTCTCCATTTCCTCAGAGCAAAGTCGTCGTCATTCTCCGATCCATGATATTCTCCCCCCTCGCTGGATGTGAACCTCTTATCTATGCTGATTCATTTTCACAGATTCATTATCCCCAATCAATTTCTTATTATCCCGATCGATTTTTCTTTTCATTGTTCTTCATCGCAATTTTCTCAGTGTTTGAGTTTTCATATTTTGCTATGTTTCCTGTTTTTTCATAAAGTTTGGTTTCCATTGTTAGCTTGGGTATTTTCATAAAGTTTGTTCTTTTGCTTTGTAGCTTTGTTCGTTTTTCGAAATTGTAGCTTTGTTCGTTATTCCAAATTCTACTACACATTTATCACTTGCTTGTGTCAAATTTAAATGTCAGTGCTTATATTGTTATTCTTCTAGTGTACCCAGTTAATAAAATTTCTGAATCAAACCAGTTTTTGTTGTTGAGCAATCGAATTCAGTGAACAATTGTATTATCAGCTGAATTCAGTGAATTTCTAACCAAACCCAAATTCGTCGAATCATGGTAACAATATAAATACTAACCGTACTCAAATTTGATGTCTCACTCATATCGGTCACCCAAAACAGGACAAGATAACTGCTACCCAATCCCAAATTTGAAGATCCGTGGTAATCGGTCACCACTAACCGGTCAAAGAATGTGTTGAATTCAAATCCGCTGATATGTGGTAACAACCAATCATTGACTATATCATTCCCAAAATCGTTTTGTCATGCTTTCAATTCGTTGAGTTTAATTCGCTATTTCATGGTTATGGTTATATATCATTCCCAAATTCGGGGTTCTGGCATTCTTTGATAACATAATTTCATATTCGATGTTTCATTTTCCTAGTTTCAAATTCAATGTTTCGTGTCAAAATAACAAGTTCGGCCAAAAGAATCATTCCCTATACAAAACTCGCCGGACAAATTTGTTGCCCATCAGATAAACCGGCCAAAAGTATCCTAACCTCATCGAAATATCCAGTTTTATGAACTTCTCCATACAAAACTCGCCGGACAAATTTGTTGTCCATCGGATAAACCAAGATTAACAACTCTCAACCTCGATGCTCGATCTAAAAACTGTAACTTTGTAGAGATCTCTTTCTAACCAAATGAAAGAGAACCATCAGATTATAACCAGAAAATTTAATCTAACAGCAGAGAAATAATGAGCAAATTATGAAGCAAAAATCATTAAGGACAATTATGACTTTTCTCACCCTCAGATTTTTATTCCTACAACGTGTAGAAAAGTGAAACTGCCAACAAATGGTAAAGTGTCATATTTGGTAAATACTTCTCTAAAACTGCCATTTCAGATTAAATTCTCAAGAAAAAACCTAAACCTGAATACAAAGACATTTTTGCCCTGCAATTTAATTCTTGTTATTTTGGAAAGAAAGAGTCACCGTCATCGTTACTGGGAAAGAACGACAGTCAATTGGAAAGAGCCACTAGGAAAAAGCCCCCGTCATTGTCACCGTCACTAGGAAAGAGCCACCATCAATCTGTTTTTTTTACTTTCATCGTCATTGGGAAAGAGTCACCGTCAATCGAAAATCGGAAATCCTAACGCGCCGATGTTCGATCCGGTGGGATTTCGTAAAGTGGATACAAACGGCTGCAATTAGATGAACATTTGGGATACAAACGATTGCAATTGTTTCCGCCGTTGGTTTTCATGACATTACTTGGGTGTTTATAGTGATCACAGCGTTGGTTGTTTTCGTCGCCATCTCGATTTTCATAGGTATTGGAGATTTTCTCGGTGGAGCTAGCTTCAGTCCTTGTGGAAATGCGGCGTTTTATAGAGCCGACGTTTCTAGAGACATCAGATTCAACAAGCTCAATTATAGGCAGTAACCACAACATAATGAATTCAACACTGGCAAAATCGCTTGAATCAATTCTGAACTTTTACCAGAAATTGGCAAATCGATTATATGTTTTTGCGAGAGAGAGAGCATGGGTTTGTCATCTTTGTGATAAGGATAACGTAGGGTCATGTTTTGATTCAAAAAACTCAATTCAAGCATTAGATTCAACAAGCTGAATTATAGGCAGTAACCACAACACAATGAATTCAAAACAACGAATTTAACACTGACAAAATCGCTTGCAGACGTGGAACCTTTATTAGTAACCACAACACAACACGTTGAATTAAAACAGTAACCACAAACAATGATAGAGGCAGATACTAGCAAATAATCTTCACACCTTTTATCCTCTCCTCTATGAATTTCTTGTAAAACGTTTCATATGTACCTTCTTCCTCCAAAAAAGTATCCCCATCGAGAGTGAAATCTTTTTACACAACATCAACTCCGAACCATCTAATTATCTAGGTTAACTTGCAAGATTGAATCAGATTTCTCATTCCGATCTGGGTAATCTTGGATCCGGCCGACTACTTCAATTGGATGCTCCTGTTGGTCTTTGGATCCAGTATCTGAGGAGAAATTGAGATGTTTGGTTTGTGGGGTTTTGAGTAAAGTGAATTGAGTTTGATCTCGGCGTTGGTGTCATTGTAGATGTTTTTCTTACTCAGACTTGAGAAAGAGACAAAGTAAATTGAAAAGAGAATAACGATTGGAGTTTAGTTGTGAAGAAAAAACATTTAGTTATCTGGTAAAGAAAATTATTTAATTAGATTTTAATTGTCGAGTAGTTTGTGAGGTTATAAACGTAAAATCTTATAGAGAAAGTGTTATTGGAACACAAAGTGACTTCCTTGGTAATATGTTTGAAAATTGTGCTATTGGAGATAAATTGTTCTATAATAAAATATAATTCAAAATTTTCTTCTTACAAAATTTTGTATATATAAATCTCATGAATATAACAGTAAATCCAATTATATTAATATAGATTTATGTTTTAGTTAGAAATGTATTTTTAAGAAACTTTTATAAAAAAATCATTAAAAATTTATCATTAATACAATGGTCAAATGGGTTAAACAACGGGTAAAATCATGATTTAAATTTAATATGTAACTATTATTATTATTACTTTATTCAAAATAAAATATTATAATATCAAATAAATTTACAGAACATTATTTATTAATATTTATATTCACATATTTAATATTTAAAATACACTTTTCTATAAAATTTAAATATCATAACATTATAATGTAAAAACATATCATCATGCATGCAATGCGGGTACAATTCTAGTATAGTACAATTGGGAACAATGTCTGAAATGCCACAACTAATAAACTCTGAAGCCGATATGCCACCATTATTGAAAATGATTTCTAATATAATTATTTTAATAAGAAAAAATGATGAAATACCAATTTGTCCAACCAAAAGTTGAATAATTACAAGCAAAACTTGGGGTCAGCCTAGTAACCCACCCGGTTCATAAAATAATTCTGGATAAAACGAGAAACAGACCCAATTGCATAAATTATACCAAATTTCATCAATTGGACCCGATTAGCTGGAAGATTTCAAATTCACTGGCCCGATTTTATCAATTGGGACTCCGTTATTTAAAATTATAAGTTTGTCTTCGACAAAATCTCGATTACCAAAATCGAAAAGAACTGAGAAAACCGATAGACTTCTCGACAATTCAATTTGAGTTTATAAACAACATAGTTTAAATCCTTAAACATAAACAAAGTTGAACATTAAACAAACCAGAAACTTTGGACAACTGGACAACGTGACGACTGGGCAACTTATGGCGAATAATAAGTTATTTATGTAGTAAAAACATAGTGGTTTCACGGGCCAAAAAACATCCCTGACACATCGGAGCAATAGGGGGTCATACTGTCCAACTGCGTCTGCCCTCCATTCAAACAAATTGTCCATATAATCCCCGTTGTGGACTTCGTTACAGTTACAATCAGAAACATAGTGTAGTACCATATCCTTGAACTTATTTATACCTTCCCGTAAAAGGTATATATCCAACACAAGAGTGTTCCTCAAATTCGTCATCTCAATGACGGATTCTAGCAACAATGGTTTCATAAGCGTAGCCAACATGGTGAAACCTTGGTCTCTTCTTTAGAGATCCGAAAAGACTAGAATCAGGTCGTAGAGATACCTTGCTTTGATGTGACCTCTCTCTGCAGCGGTTTGTAATTGTGCCAGACCTTCATCTGCTATCTCGATTCTTCTTTTGTCGAAGTAGGAAGTGATTCATTCCCTGTAAAGTGCATCGGGATTCACAGCCTGACAAAATTATGTCATGACTACGGTTAAACTCCTTATCTCTGCACTGTTTCATATGGCTGGTTCAAATTCCAGGGGATCGAGATGACATTCCCTTCGAACGCCTTCAGTGTTCCAGTGCCTTCTAAACGCTTTGTTTACCTTGCCGAGAGATGCACCATCTATAACACTCGACCTCGCCTGCGGAAGGTGATATCTACCAGAAGTTCGCCAGGTAGATCAGCCAAAGAATAAGTTATTCCGACGTTAGCCCCCATGCTCTTGTGATACAAAACTTGTGATGCAATATAATAAAGATAAGAAGAAGTAGTGGGAGGGATTTGATACAAAACCGTAGTGGGAGAGATTTGATACAAAACTGTATTGCGTAAGAGGATAAGAAGGGGATTTATGCATTGATTGTAAATTAAAATTTGGTGGCAGGTTGTATATTGAATTATGTCACAACTGAAGTTAGAAGGAGTGATAAAAGAAATTATGGACAACTGTAACAACTGGAAATTATGGACAACTGTAAATTATGGACAACTAGAAATTAAGGAAATCCTTACAATAAAAGTTCAACTGTTAAAGCCAATGACGTAAAAGATGAATTTCACGTGCCCAGAAACATCTCAGACACATCGGATCATCAGGGGGATCATCCTCATGTGCTTCAAAATTGTTTTGGTAGTTTTTTTTAAGACGAGATAACATAACAATTTAATGAAGAGAAGAAGTAGTTGAGGGTAGTGGGGGAGCGTAGTAGGTTATATAGATATAATGATGCAATTGGAGCAATAAATGACACGTAAATCTTATTTAATTGATATCTATTTTGATTGAAAGGGTGCGAATAGACTTTACGGTTCGTCATACTCGTTCGTCATATTCCAGACGGCCTAATAATTATACAACTCGACGACTACTATTTTAGAGTTGGATAATGCGATGCGATCATTAAATTGATTTGATACAAAACCTTATTGTGTAAGAGAATGAGGTGTGTAAATGCGGATTTAAATGACACATTGCAAATTAAATGAATGTTCTGTAACAACTCAAAACTGTTCAAATTAATTAATTAAAAATTATGTGCGAATTAGGATTGATTGATAAACACGAAATTGTGCTCAACTGTACTACTATAAGATAGGAAAGTATGGACAACTGGACTACTATAAGACATGAAATTATGGACGTATGGTAAATACACAGGATATAAACAAGTCTTTTACAATTAAAGTTGAACCATTAAGGCCAAGGGTTCATAAAGGGTGCATAGACAGTATGGAATAAGAGATTCGTTTCACGGTCTCATAAACATTTCTGACACATCGGATCACTAGGGGTCATACGCTACTTTTTGGGCACTCCATCCAAACGATGCGTCCATATAATCTCAGTTGCCGTCTTGATCATCACAGTCGCAATCACCAACATAGTCCACCAGAATATCAGCGGCCTTACTTGCACCTCCATGTAACTTCGGTAAATATTTAGACATAAAATCGTCACTCAGTTTTGACATCCGGTACATGGATTCCAGCAAAGATGGTTTCATAAGCGTAGCCAACATGTCGAAACCTTCGTCTCTTCTTTTGAGATTCGAACAGACTAGAATCATGTCGTAGAGATACAACGCTTTGATGTGATCAGTCTCTACAACGGTTTGTAATTGTGCCAGACCTTCATTTGCTCTCTCCATTCTTCATTTGTCGAAGTAGGAAGTGATTCCTTCCCTGTAGAGTGCATCAGGATTCCTGGCATGACTAAACTGTATCATGGCTACGGCTAAACTCCTTTTCTCTCCACTGTCTCCTATGGATGGTTCAAATTCTAGGGGACCGAGATGACATTCTTTTCGAATGCCTTCAGTCTTTTAGTGCCTTCTAAACGCTTGGGATACCTTCCCGAGAGATGACCATTTTTTACGCTCGACCTCGCCACGCGTAAGGTGATATGTAGTCTTCATATGGTATAAGGTTTCATATAATGTGAAAGGTTGTCTACGGGAAACCAATAAACGGAATACAAAATTCACGATTTCATTAAAAATTTGATGAAATCATCATTCACGTATTCACAAAATTTTAAGTTAAACATAATTCACGAATTCATAAACTAAATTTAACATAAGCACCATTTATTTTGATATATGCGTTAATTATTATGAAATATGGAATTATTTTAGAGACTCATATTCCATTATTTTATTCCTATAATATAGAGATGAGCGATTTTCAATGCTTCCCCTTTTTGGGAAAGCAGACGTGAGTTCTTTTCGAATGAAATTAACCATTTTTAAAGGAAACCAAATAAAAGGAACAATTAACTGATGTTGTATTTGTAATTGTACTTGTACTTCTATGACATACTTGGGAACTCACGTGCAATTAGTATTATTCAGGAACTCTACACTTCATTCAATATTGCAATTCGTCATCTCAGAATCAATTACGCTTTTTAAAACTATTGGGCCTTATTTTATTTTATTAAAATGTATGATATNTATTTATTAAAATGTATGATATCACCATTTTATCTATTTTATAAACTCTACACTTCATTAACTATTTTATCGTTGGCCTATTTTATTTTATTAAATGTATGATATCACCATGACATCAGGTAGTCAAACAGATTAGTCCAGTTGTAAAGTCCAATGTTTAATCATTACGCATAGTTATCAAACCAATTAAACAGTTGTAGCATTTCGTATCAAATAAATGTCTCATCACCTTTCCTTCATTAATTGCAACTCATTAATCGCACCTCTTCTTATCTTTATTAGGAAACAACGGTCAGATTATTCAACGACAATGAAGATGGCGAGAAGACATCAAGTTTCTCTTAGTAGTCTAGTTGTATTATCATTGCGTCGTTTGGGATTAACCGACCAAAACTCTGCTTGGACCCTTTCAATCAAAATAAATATCAATGAAATTAGCATTAATTTTCATTCATTGTTCCCATTGAATCATTATATATATTAAGTCAACGCCTTCTTCTTCTCCTCTCCGTTAACTTCTGTTTCTCTTAATAATCTACCCAACCATCTTCTCCAAAAAATTTGTTTTCGTGTCGTCGATAATAACTTCTCTGATATTGGAAGTCTCGAGCGAGTGTCGGAAGGGTTAAAAAAAACATGCCAACTCTACATACGTTCTCAGGCGATGTTCGATAGATAAACTCCCTTATTCTCGAGCACCTTATAATCTCCCTTATAGTCTATGAGATGCAAAACCGTTACGTCATTTGTCCAAGCGACTTAGGATATTTCGCAAGGCTGGAAACGTCGAAGCTTTGTACCACACATGACTCCAGAACTACTTCTCCTAAAAAGACAGTGATAAAAGAAGACAAAGAGGATTCAAACAGTTAGTAGACGCTGCAAACAAAAGAAAGAGACCAACACAATATGCTTATGGCTCGATCCTTCTGTGCATTGGTGGCGAATCGAAGCAAAAGGGTTTCAACATATTATCTTGTTTTATAAAACTCATGTTGTCACACACGATGGAGGAGACTGGAAATATCAATGAAAGTATTCAGACCGTTTTATGGATGGGTAAACTGATGGCGAGAGAACTCCTATCAAGCTATGTTCGTGATAGATGCAACTGTGGGCCGAATAGCTTGTTACCGCGTGGTCTTGGTTGGGATGGTTATGGCGATATGTCCGACAAGCTTATTTCAACTTCTACCATATGTCACATTTGTTTATGGGGCCGTGAAATTACATATAGCTTGTACTTCAGTCGGTGGTAGTTTTATTTATGTTTATGTTTATGTTTCAGCGTTTATGCTTATGTTTATGGAGTGATCAACATACATTTGTTCCTTAATTAGTAGATTGGTGTTTCTCTCCTCTTATTATAAACCTTTCTTTCTTTAATGTTGTGTTTTCTTAAGTTGGTGATGTCTCTATGATGGAGAAAAAAACGGAAATTTATTCGAATTATTGTACGAGTTGACCAGTTGTCATTCAAATTATTATAAATACAACATCTCTAAGTTGTACCAGTCGACCAGTTGTCATTCGAAATATTAAAAATACATCGCTAAGTTGTACCAGTTGACCAGTTGTCATTTGAATTATTATAAACATTTCTCATAATTCCCGTAATTTCCTGGCAAAATTGAGAAAATTGTGCTCGTGAATGGCTACAAAAACGTATACGCTGTGTAGGGGACGACTGAGCATAACGTATAACCTCGGTCGGGCTCGGGCGAGCTCGGACGAGGTGTTGTTGGAGCTTCGATTTTGCGTTTTAGGTCAACGGAATTAAACGAAACTAAGGAGATTTTGGGAAATCAGGAAATCGGATCGGAAATAACTCGGGTCAAAATTATATGATCTAGCACTAGGCGCGTTGGTGAGAGTGGGGGAGATGATGAAAATCTTCTTTTTATTTTTTATTTAATTAAGGGAAGGGGGACTCTTATTGTAATTGCACACTCATTTAAATCAGCGATGACACTCAGATTCACACTATGGCAGCGAGACTTGTAAACATGTTCAATGTGGCAATTCAGCCGCACGCTCCATTCGAAACAATGTCTCATATGCCATCATATTAGAAATTAATGTCCCATATGCCACCAATATAAAATTTCAGACAAAATTACTTATTTACCCTTTATGAATCTTGCTGTTAACATTTTTAAGCCCAAAAACTTATTCTAAAGCCCATATATTTTGAAACCCTAGTTGCATTTATTCTCCATAACTCTTTTTTGCTCTCATTCTCCTGCCATTTTCTCTTTTTCCAACTTTTTTTTTCTCAACTCTCTCTTCTCCTTTGATTTCTTCTTCTTTTTCATATATCTAAACTAGAAAAATCATAATTTTATTTACTTAAACGTTGAACTACATATATGGAGGAGATGTTGTCATACATCTAGAGGAGAACGTCACTATCGTCGTCGGGATTCTAGAGGAGACACAACTTGCTGCTCGGGTCACCACCACCGTCACATGTATGGAGGAGTCGTGCTTGGGTTGTCACAGATCTTGTAGAAGAGTCGCCAATCGATTTGTCTCAGATCTAAGGTTTGAAAGTTCAGATCTGGTGTAAATAATTTTTTTTTTGTACAATTGTTTAGTATAGTTGTACCCCGTACTTTTGTACCATTAATGTATTATTCTATTTTTGTACCCAGTTGTTCTATTATTGTATTAGTTGTACCGCGTTATATTAGTTGTACATAGTTGTACCTAGTTGTACCATTAATAATAATATCAGTTGTATTCGGTTGTCTGGTATTTATACCCAGTTGTCTCATATTTATACCTAATTGTCCCGTATTTATACCAAGTTCTCCTGTATTTGTATCTAGTTGTCTCGTATTTCTACTCAGTTGTCCTGTATTTGTACCCCGTTGTCCCGTATTTGTACCAGTTGTCCCGTATTTGTACCCAATTGTCCTGTATTTGTATCCAGTTGTCCCGTATTTATACGCAGTTGTACCGTATTAATACCCAGTAATAATATCAATGATATTGTATTTATATCCATTTTCTTATTTATTTATTTTATTATATTTAAGGGTATTTTTTGTCTTTTCAGAATTATGGTGGCACTCAGACTCATATTGTAGCAGCAAGACTTGTAAACATGTTCAATGTGGCATTTCAACTGCTCGCTCTCATCATTCTCCTGAAAATATATTAGGAATAGTTGGACCATGTCCAACACCCAAAAAACATAGATATTTTAGGCTTTTTTATTAATAAAAAAGTAATTTGAAGAGTCGTATCTTGTTTTGGCGTTTTTGGATCCGAATCTTGAAAAAAAAAAACTGTTTAACTATTATTTTATTATTATTTTAATTCACTGTTAGTTTCCTATTATATATTGATCTTCATACGACGAACTTAGACCATCTCCAATGAGAGAAAAATGAGAGTATCTTGTGGGTATCTTAAACAAAAATATTAATAAAATATTCTTGAAAAGAAGAAAGTTTCTTAAGGAGTATCTTAATTAGGAATTTTAAGAACCATATCTTAACCCAAAATAATAATAAAATATTCAGTTATTATTATTATAATCATTAGAACCCTAAATTTAAGCTTATGCTATTGTAGTGCTCTTAGGACATGTAGATTTAAAGAGTTTCTTATGGATTTCTTAAACCCAAACAAAAATCAAAAAGAAAATAAAGTTTAGAAGTGGTTCTAAACAAAGAACTTTAAGAAGTGGTTCTAAACTCTTATCTGTCAATGGATGATTAGATATGATGAAAAAGAAGAATTGTGAATTATGAAATATTATTAAAATATTGAAGAATGATCTTAAATGAAAAAGGGTCTTAAATTAAAAATATTATTAAAATAATGTTAAGAACTCTTGAATAAGAATCAACAATGTACATGGTCTTAATAGTTCCCCACTTCTTGAAATCTACCCATCATTGTTTTCATTCAGGTTCGACTACACTCATAAATGACTTCTTCAATTGTTTTTTTTTCTCAAGATAATTTTGTTACAATACACCAAAAGATCATCTTGATGTGGAGCCTTTTTTATCTGTGCATTTGTGATTTAAGATTAATTTTGTTAGACCATCTCCATCCCAAGTTCTTATGAAAGAGGTCTTAAACTATTTTTATTACTATTTTAATCTTTTTATGAATTATTAATATTTTTATTTTTTCCATTGGTGAATGAAAGTCAAGAGAGAGAAAATCATTAGTAACGAGAGAAAGAGAGAGACAGAGAAATGAGAGAGAACTTTTGTTTGTTTTCCGATAACAAACTGACACATCAACAATTCTTATGATTTTATCAAATATCTTTGTTAAGAACTGATTCTGAAACTTTCAAATATTTTATTAATATTTTTGAGTTTTCCATATTTTTAAAACGTGTTAAAAACCTCCGTTGGAGGTGATCTTAGCTATAATATTGTGTACATGCTATATATTGGTTTTGCGTTTTTGGTTTGCAAAAAGAAAAAAGAAAAAATCATCTTAACTAGAATATAATATTACAAACTACAGATATATATAGTTAACAAATGCAAATAAAATAGAAATCAGGGTTCAGATCTAGATTTGTAGCGTTGATATGATCGAGGAATTAAATGCACTGGATATAAATCAGTAAAACCTGTGGCCTAAAATCATCTTTTCCTTTGAATTCTAGTAATCATAATCATCGTGGGCTCGATACGACGAAGAAAAATCATCTTTAAGTTTCATACTTGACCTTTGAACCATT
>OVAO01001795.1:0-14165 GCA_900406285.1 Biscutella auriculata
CCACACCTAATAAATGCAAATGCAATGCAATATGGCCTAAAACGACTCTAAATGCAACCTAAAACCGAGATAAAACGAATGAAAACAAGACTAAAAACCTGACAAAATCACAACATATCAGCTATAAACCACCTTGATCAATATGAACAGACGTCAAGCTTAGTGACAATAAACAAACTCACTTGGGAGGAAGTCTCATGTCTATCATTTGTATATACTTGCATTTAAATTTTATTTTAAAAAAAAAATCAGTGTTTTGGGAACTCATATTGGCTAAGTGTTCAATTTTCAGATAGTTAAACGTTTAGGATGGAAGAAGTAATCAAGAAAAGGGAGAAAATTTCGGCTAAAGGCTTCAACATCGGTCATCCACGTCGACTAGCATGACCGATGTTGAACAAAAATTAGGCAATGATAAGAAGATCGGTCAAGAGCATTGATCAACTCTGACCGATCCATCCCGAGCAGCTCATTATCGGACTGAAAAATCGGTTAGCGCTGACCGATACTATGTTCGAAATTTGGTTTTCCCTTGGTTTTGGCTTGGTTTCCTTGGACACTAAAGAAGTTTTAACTCTCCCTTTTGCTTCCTCTTCCTCTCTCCATCGTTTTCCCTTTTCCCTTAAGTAAAACCCGTTTCTTGATTTTAGCCAAGATTCTTACTCATTTTTCTTGACTTTTGTGGCTAAGTTTTGGGTTTTCAATTGCTTACTAGCTCTCCTATCCATATCTACTTCTCAAAGCACCAAAGGTATGGATTCTAAAACTCCATTTTCGTGGGTATTATTCATCCAATNTGAATTTTGCAAGCATCTAGGGTGTGATTAATATTCCTTGAGCTTAATGAATATTTGGAATGTTGATACTGTTGTTTCTCTTGATTGATTGGACCTAATTTCATCAAATTTGGAATTTCAAAGTTTCTAGGTTCTTGAATGTTCTTGAGAAATTTGTGGAGAAATTGCTTAATTGGAAATGCTAGTATTGCTTTATGCTAATTTGTAACCTCTTGGCATGAAAATACATTGATTTGAGCTTTGAACCTCACTTGATTATTGAATTTTGTAGAATCTACCTTAGGTGAAAAATTGTTGAGAATTGAGATTGAAAAGATAATTGAACCATTCACTTGATTTCTTGGAATTAGAATCACTTGTTCTTGATTGTTTTGCTTCTTTGATAATGCATTTCTTAAATCTATTTTGGCATTAGCATTTTGCTATTCCAGCTTAATGAATTCTTGTGTCTTGACTATTTATTTTGAGGTTATCATCATGTCAAGCTCAAGGATACCTACCAAAGATTCTCTTCTGATGGAGAATTTGATCTGTCCCGCCACGTTATTGAGGTTCTCTCTTATCACTTTCTTTTGTATATACTTTGCATTTAGTTGTCTTATCTTATTTTGGTTCTTTCTCTTCACTTGGACTTACACAAGGGATTGTGTAGTTTAAGTTTGGGGGAGGGACCGCCTTCGTGCTAATCGTTGTTTGCTTGTTTTATTTTCTTTCTTTGAGTCTCATATGCATTGTCTATAGTTATGAATTAAAAAAAATCGAAAAATTTCAAAAAAACAAAAAGATTTTGAATTCTTTTAGGATTGAGTCTAGAACCATCTGCATAGAGAATTAATGAAAATTTTGGGTTTTCCTCAGAGTTTGTGTAGCCTTGTCGATATTCTTAGCAAGCATGTTTAGTGGGAAACACGCTAAAATTGATTAATGATAGATTGTTCTTTCCTAATTGCTTATTTGCGCATCAGAATTAGTTCTCTCTCATAAGGACCTGGATTATAGCATAAAACTGTGCCAGAAATCCTCTATTAAGCTCTCTAAGGTGTATATGGTTAGCCTAAGGTTCCCCCTCTCTTCCCAAAAGATTAAAGAAAAGAAAAAGAAAATAAAAATAAATAGAAAGAAAGAAAAGAATAAAGGAATAATTATTAGTAGTATGGGGACGGGCGTCTGGGTGCATAACCACTCTTTGATTCTTGATCGACCGCTACTAATTCACCGTGAAATGAGAATAGGCATATGAAAGCTTAACCGTTTAAGTGTTTGTTCGAATGCCACGAAGTCTGCGTGTAAGGGGATGGACGTCTGTGCCTAAAAACTCATGACTCTCACTCAACCTGTCACACCTGATCGAGTAAGTGATCCGACTTTAAAAAAATGATACCCAAGAAGATTTGGAAGCCGAGATCACCACTCTGAGAAAAGAAAGCCAAAAAAGAAAAAGAGGCCAAAGAGCCCAATCTTGAGTAATAAGAAAATGAGATAGGAAAGAAACCTGAAGCGGCTTGAACCCGAAGGTTCTGAACGGGTTGAAGAGTAGGGAATAGGTTGAAATGCTATAGGCTAGACTAATTCCTTCTATAATTGGTAACATAGAGCTTTGTGATGATAGTCTAGTTTGCATTAGTGATTGGGCGCTTGACTGTTTAATGCTATTAGTTGTGGGTCACTCTTTCATGTTTTGTTGAGTTGCTTGTTTGATTTACCTTAATTATAACTCATTGATCTAATTACCGATTCGTTTTCAAACCTCTATCCTTTACTTAACTTTTGCCTAGCTTGAGGACAAGCAAGAGTTAAGTTTGGGGGAGTTGATAAGTGTGGTTTTTGTCACATTTTAAGCCTTATTTTCATTTGTTTTAATTAGTTTATGATGCATTTAGGTCCTATTAGGTCGTATTTTCATTGCCTTTCATGTGTTCAGGTGTTGAAGACGAGCTTATAGAAGAAACGGGATCAAAACAGGCCAAAAAGAATGCAAAATGAGCTAAAGTGCAGAAAGTCAACATCCAGAGTTGACTAGAAAAGTCAACGTTATGGAGTTGACCGATCCAGAACAGCTGTTGACCGATCCAGAGCAGAGTTGACCGATCCAGAACAAATTTTGGCCGATCCAGAGCAGAGTTGACCGATCCATAACAAATGTTGACCGATCCAGGGCAGCTGTTGACCGATTTTAACTAGAAAAAGGGCAAAAACGAGTTTTACTTTCTTTTTCCTCTTAGTATAAGTATTATAACCCTAGTTTTTGTTGTAGAATCATCTTGGGTGGCCTCCATCACCCTTAAACATCTTTTAAGCTTTCTTTTATGCTTTCTTATCTTTTGTTCTTAGTTTTCTAGAGATTACTTGTTCCATTTTGGATCTTTTGTTTAATCTAAGTTTCTTACAGTTTCCATTTCATCTATCTTCTTCCATCTCTCTTATTTTCTAATTTTGCATCATGAGAAAACACATTTCCTTCATAGGATCTTGTGTTTTCTTCATGATTTTTTAGTAGTCACCCTAAGCTTATGGATCTAGGGTTGATGAAGGCTTAGATCTATTGCTTTTGATGTTTTATGCTTAATCTTTCATATGTCTTCACTTGATTGGTGTGTTTAATGCTAGTTGAGACTTAGCTAATCTCATATTGATCTTACGTAGATTATCATCCCGAGAGGTTCTTGATAAAATGCTTGAATGAACTGATCTTGTGCTATTTGGAGTTTCTGCCATGAGAGTGGATTAGTTTCATCTAGTAGTTGCATAGACTAGATCTTTAATGCTTCCTAGTATGTTTCAATTAGCAAAACATCACTGTGGTTGTTGCATGTTAGGATAAGGATTTCTGCCACGAGAGTGCTAAATTGGATAGATCTTAGACTAATGATATGCTTTATTGATGCCTTGGCTCATAAGCTTAGCTTTCATTTTGTTCTAAGTTTTTGTTCAATTTCGTTGTCATTTCTACTTTTCATTTACTCTCTGCTTCTGTTGTCTTTGTTTTGTTCTCTTTTATGCTTAATAGGATTGTTAGTTAGTGACAGACAAAATTTCCTATTCTAACGTAGACTAAACTGATTCTCTATAGCTCTAGTGTTTTGTTAATCACTCCCGGATTGGTTCGACATTTTCCCGTTACTATACTACATTTGATTAATAAGTTAGACCAAAAATCTACTTATCACTCGTGTCCTTTTAGTAAGAGCATCGGTACAAACATTTTGTTTACAGGGTATTAATCTTAAAGCAAAGTCTAAAAATGACTCACTAAGAACTAATTCTGAGCTAAAGCGGACCAGTTACATGAGTCTCTCGTCATTCTTAGTAGGTCTAACAATGTGTCTTCACTCTGATGTTGAGTATATCTTTATGTTTAAAGAATTTTATTATCCCTATAAGACTATCTAATTATGCGTGTAGAGGCGAGAGACTCCTACGACATACTCTAGATCTGACATTAACCTCTCAGTGTTATCCTTTAGGTACCACATAAGGCCACTAACATGTCCATGATCGATATATGATGCATCAATCTGACAAATCATGTTATGGGAATAAAGTGAGGAAGATTAGGTTTGGTGGAATATTGAGGTCTTTATATCCTTCTTGTTCTCCTTTTGATTGATTATCCTCCAACTCTCGTCTTCAAGTAAGGCAATTTGAAGAGATTCTCTTATTTCTTATCTCTTTCTCGTTTAAGACTTTTCATTTTTAGCATTCCAGATGTACCAAATAATCCATGGTAAGCTTTCTTCTGAAGTGCAGGCATCCCCATCTCCTTCGTCCTCCTAAAGAAGAAATTCATGTTTCGATATAAAGATGTATTCAGAAAGCAACATGGATTAGACAAAATAGTTGTTACTTATAATATGTGTAATACTAACCTTTTGTTTGGTTTTGTATGACATATGATGTAATTAATCTAGTAATTTAATATTTTTGTTGTGGTATAAAATATGTTTTGATGAGTACAAGTCAAAATAAAATACACGTTAATAATAAGTTAGTGTAAGTTTATTTTTTGGATTAATTATCAAAAAGGCACCTTCTCTATAAATAATTAGATTCTAAGACACTATTTATTATCTTTGATCGTAAGACACTTCTTCATTGAATTTTACATATTTAACCTTTTAACTATCACAATCTAACTAATTCTCTTAATTATAACTACAATATTTTTAGTTACATATTAAAATAATTAAATAATTTTTTTATCAACACGTTTCATTTTCCCCTTATTTCTCTTTAGAGTTTTCAAAATCTGTTGAAAACTTAATCTCCTCTCTCAAAACTGAAAGTTTTTCTCATCGTAATCCAAAACTCTCCTCTGCCTTATCTCCTCTTAATCTTCTACCTTTATGTTTTTGTCTTTGTTAAATTCTCAAATTTCACTGCTTTCAAGTCTATTTATCCTCCGCCGAAAGCATCGCGATGCTTAGACATGCCACTACCGTTATGCTATTCTTCGCCAAGGATGTCTCTTGCTCTTACTTCCCTAACAATGGCTTTACTGCTCCAAGAAACTTCTTGTCACCGATGATGCTGATTTTCAAAGGGTAATACTCTTCTCTCTTCTTTAATTTTCTCTAAATTTTTTAGATTTTAATCACCAAATTGTTCTTAGAGTTGTTGATGTTTTTCTATGTTCACATTTGAGGAGTTACTTAGTTCTTTGTTTATCATCTCTTCTTGTGTTTTACTACTCTATTTTTGAACTCTTTCACTCTCTCTTTCCCTCACATTTTTTGTAATTTGAAATGAAGAGGATATATTCAAATTA
Organism: Biscutella auriculata; assembly: GCA_900406285.1. Taxonomy (NCBI): domain Eukaryota; kingdom Viridiplantae; phylum Streptophyta; class Magnoliopsida; order Brassicales; family Brassicaceae; genus Biscutella; species Biscutella auriculata. The sequence goes on from OVAO01001795.1 coordinate 5,563, forward strand.
CATAGTAATTGAGAACTTCGACAAAAGAATCCTTCTCTAATTTTTTCAAATTTTGTACAATGTTCGTTTAGGGTTTGGTGTAGGTTTTTTCACCCAAATTTGAGACCTAAATTTTGGTATATGTTAGTTTCACTCAAATTGACACAATTTTTTCAAGATTTCCACGATTAACTGTCGCTTTTTTGAGTTGAGACACAAATGATTTAAAAAAAATTGAATTCTTAGTTCTCTTTAATTATGATGGTCAGAATCATCTTTGTTACATGTGACAGCTCCACCACCATCTTCTTCTTTGGTCAGTATATGGTTGTTAGACTAGGTTCTCAAAATCAACCTATGTGGTCAATGTTTGGTGGTTAGAATATGCAGCTAATATCTGGTGGTTTAGCATTTCTTTGTGGTTAGTATTTGTGGACGTCTCTTAGTGATTATGTATAGATTTTTCGTTATAGGTTAGTATGTGATGGTTATACTATGCAGCTAGTATCTGGTGGTTAAGCATTTGATTTGTGGTAGACATAAAACTGAAGTGGTTTTTTATGTCTAAAAACAGATGTAGATGGTGATGAGGAAAGTGGCTTACCTTATGAGAGATTGTCCTCGAGATTATGTGGATATCTTTTATGTTCTTTTTCAACTTGTTTTTTAACAGTTACTCTACACATGCTCCAAAGTTCATGCATTACGTGGGTAACCATAATATAAGTTCTCAAATGCTCTACATTTTCGTCGATCAAATATGGTCACAACGTGGCCAGACTCGCTTCAAAATCGGACATGTTTCGTCGTAGGTTCAAATTAGTTAGTTGTGCCATGCTAAAGGGTTTAATAAGAAGGATCTTCTCATATCCGACGGATTTAGGAGGGTTTATATAGGGGTTCTACCGATGAGAAAGTTTGAAGTCTTTGTGAAGAGAGGGTTTTTATGGTCAGTGTATATTGTTAGCCTGTATGATCAGTCTGTATGGTCAATTGTTATTATGGTCGATTTGCATGGTTAATTATAGTATGGTCAGTCTGTATGATCAATTATATGGTTAGGTTGTATGGTTATCCTAGTAAAACATTAGTTTGTATGACCAGTCTAGTAAAATGTTCATCTTTATAAAATGTGTGTTTGTATGGTCAGTGTTGTATGGTTAAAGTTTAAAAGTAACTATTGAGACTTTCTGATAGAGTAACCATTGAGACTTTCTGATAGAATATAAACATAATTATTTTATGTTAACCAGAATAATATTGTTACTCATAAAGTAAATTAACTGATTAAAGAAAAAAATTCAACGTATGGTTAATAATTTATGGTTAGAAACACATTGTTAAACACTTTTTTTTTGAATTATGGTTAACCACATGGTTATTGAAGTTTATGTATTATTGTTAATGCCTTTTTGGCACAACCCATATGATGTATCATCATACAATGGAGGGATGTCAAACTCCTCATCAGCAATCTCGTTTAACAATCGTTACTCCCCAAAATATGTGCGACAACCTGACACATCCATAGATAATTGACCACCAAGTTCGTCGTCCATGTTCTAACCACAAGACACATCATAAGATGACTGACCCTGAAGTTCGGGTTCCAATTTCAACATCATAAGTCACCATTATAATCACCCATAATGTATGAGTACATACAGTTTTGTCATGGGATGTTTTCATTTTATGCAAATCAACATCATAAGTCACTATTATGAATTTTTCATGGGGCTGTTTTCATTTTATGCAAATCAACATCATAAGTCACCATTATAATCACCCATAATATATATCTTTTATGGATAGTGGTTCATGGTTAGCTTATAAAGTAAATGAACAAGTCTTTTAAAACCATGATGTCAATGATTTGTGACTGAGTATAAATATGATATTAGTCAATGTCAGGTAGATAAATTTAATCATTTGTAACCATGAGGTCATTGATTTGTGTGTTTTACACACTTTTTATTTGTTAGAATAACACACTTATGACTTCTTTCTTGTGGTTACTGATTGATGGTTAATTAATACTTGTTAACCATACGGTCACCCTTCATGGAAATCTAGAGAGAGAAGAGATCAAATACGGTAAAACATGATGAAACAATGTAAAGTACATTACACACATATGAGAGGGTCAGACTCCGAGTTTTTTACTTTTTTTATAAAACTTGAGCATGCTCAAACTGTTTCAACAAGTTGCAACAATCTTCATCAGAACATGATCTTTCTCTAATTCTTCCTCGAATCTTTTCAGAAATTAGATCTTCCCAACACTTTTAAATACCTGATAAATGCATTTGACATTTCAAAACAAGTAAGCATCAAAAAAAATCAGCAAAGCTAGATATATAATCAAAATGGAAACACTGGAAACATACTATTTGGATTTATACACAAAATGGATATGTGATTAGATTTGAAATGTTATTGAGAAAAACCTCTCGGCAGAGTGAAGAACCGTGACTGAATTGGAAATGTCACTGGGAATGAAGTCTTTTAGGTAAGCCTCTATTCTAGCATCGAGATACTTCTCTGACATGTCCTCTGTCATCTCTAGGTTATGAGCCACACAACGTAAGGTTGCGATGTTTGAGGAGGAAATTGAACACCATAACAAAACTTTGCAGCGAGCTCGAAAGCTTGAGAAATGAAAAACAAAAATGGAACTCAACAAAACCTGTAGAGATTTGAAAGAAAAAATATTAACAATTGTACTATGAAATCTTAACCACTAGAAAACTACACAATCTCCTATGAAATTTTAACTACATAAAGATACTAAAAAGATCAATTATGAACCACAAGATGCTAACTAAATTTTTGATCTTACAATCAAAATTTCTCTTACTTTATTCATGAGATCAACTTAAATGAAAGGTAAAACCAGAACCATACTTCATTTTTATTCTCGATTGTTGTGAGAAGTGCCTCATTATCAAAGATAAAAGCAAAGTGCCTTTTTGCTAATTATTTTTTCAAAAGTGCCTCAATAAACAATTCATCATTTTTTGGATTAATTATCAAAAAGTGCCTCAATAAAGAGTCATATCCTCAATTGCCCAATTTCCTCATGCATTAATCTCTTTTGTCCACACTTTGATCTTTAATTTTATATGTCATAAAAAATCATTTCTTTTAACTACTTATGCGAATATTTTTATTTAATTTCACGAATTTTATAAAAAATATTTCAAAAACCAAAAAACTGTTTTAACTATTTTTGAAAAAATCATCAAAATACGATTAAAACGATATTAAATATATTTTTTTGAATTTTTAAGTGTATAGATGTTACATATTTTCTCATGGGTTTACTAATCCAAGCTTAGGGTTTAGTTTTGAAGGGGGAGGGGGTTTTGTTTGGGGTTGTGGGTTTCAATCAAAAATATATGGGTCAACGAGCTGTATCCCCACGGATACTATCAGGTCACGATAGTTCAACACAAAGTTTGCTCCTCTGTTCAACACTCCACACGTTTTCGCTTAAAAATCCCTTTCCACACGAATTTCAAAAACACGATTCTAATCTAAAATCACGTCTAAAAATTAAAATTGAACTCGAATTGCAGTAAACCAAACCGGAAAATATCATCATTATACCAATCCACGGTTCTGTAATGAAGTATCGCGGGAAAAGATCTCGACTTTAGACGAAACCCTTGTCCCATATTTCTCTCTGTTTGGAATCGAAGCCAGTAGAGTAATGGAGTAAGTAAATCTAGTTTTTTTTGTTTTGCATGTCGTGATGTTGGTTTCGTTTGAAATCTCTTCTTGTTTTACTGCTTGTTTTAGTTAGATTTTGTTCAGGATGTTGTTTTTTGCAATTATGGAGGTTGGATTTTGTTCTTGTTTTCGCGTGTTTCGTGGTTGGTGGTACTCGATTTCGTTGTAGTGTGATGAATTTATTGGTTAGGATCAAGCGAATCATGTTTTTGTGTTGTTAATTTCGTATAATTCTTGATTTGGCAGGGAACAAGCGTTGATAGGTGTTGGGGAGAATCGTTGTTAAAATCTGGATGAGAATGAAGTTAATGGAAAGTATGAGTATGAGATTGAAGCTAGAGTGGAGCAATATGTTGATGAAGACTCGGTTAGACACAATGTCTACCCTGATAGCGATAATGAGGATGAAAGTCGGAGGAAAGAAAAACAGAGTTCGCAGCAAAGAGAGTACTACGAGGGAAGTAGAATTGGTGGAAATCTACAGAAATGTCAAGTGTACTATAATGGTGTTGAATTTAAAGATGCAGTGTTAGATTATACACTTAGATCGGGGAGGAACATTAAGCAATATTGTTATGACAAAACGAAGCTAGGTTTCGAATGTGCTATGCAAGGTGTGTGTAAATGGAGGGTCTACTGTTCTGTAGATGGCAAGTCGGATAAGTGGAAGATCAAAGTGTTGATTGATGAACACACTTGTATTCCGAATGGAGAGTGCGAGATGTTGAGAGTACCACTTATAGCGAGAATGTTTCTAGATCAAATTAGAGAAGAACCGGAGTACATGATGCCAATGAAGATTCATGAGATCATAAAGAAAAGATGGAAGATAACTTCATCAAGGCCTCAATGTCAAGCTGCTCGTTTGTCAGCACTTAAGTGGATTGCAAAGGAATACGATGACCAATTCACTCATATAAGAGATTACGCGTCTGAGATACTTGAATCCAATCCAGGATCTAGCGTTGCTATTGATACATTTCAAAATGAAGCTGGTGAAGATGTCTTCTCTCGTTTCTATGTTTGTTTTGACATTCTCAGAAAAACTTGGCAACAAACATGTCGAAGACTAATCGGAGTCGATGGATGTTTTCTTAAAACAAGAATGAAGGGACAACTATTGGTGGCTATTGGTTGAGACGGTGATAACAAGATATATCCAATTACGTGGGCTATTGTGCGAGTAGAGAATAATGACAATTGGATTTGGTTTGTAAGAAGAGTGAAAGAAGATCTCGGTTTATCTCTTGGTGAAGGATTCATCCTTATCTCGGATCGGCAAAAAGTATATTTATGTTTCATTGTTGTGTATTTTGATTCGTTGTTATTGGTTTAATTAGAGTTTTCGGTTTACTTATAGTTATAGTTTGCATTGTTGTTGGTTTAGTTAGAGTCGGTTTACTTATAGTTATAGTTTGCATTGTTGTTGGTTTAGTTGGAGTTTTCGGTTTACTGATAGTTAGAGTTTTCATTGTTCTGCATTTTGATTCGGTTTACTTATAGTTATAGTTTTCATTGTTCTGCATTTTGATTGGTTTACTTATAGTTATAGTTTTCATTGTTCTGCATTTTGATTCGGTTTACTTATAGTTAGAGTTTTCATTGTTCTGCATTTTTATTCGGTTTACTTATAGTTATAGTTTTCTCGCATCTGTTATTTGAAGGAATATGTTGAGTTAGAGTTTCATTATTGGATTTTCATTATTGTAGGGATTATTCAAAGCAGTCGAGCTAGAGTTGCCTAAGATTGAGCATAGGATGTGTGTGAGACACATTTACGCGAACTTGAAGACAAAGCATGAGAAGAAACCGAACATAAAACCGCTTATCTGGAAATTGGCATGGAGCTACAATGAGTCAGAGTATGCAACCAACCTTGACAGGATCCGATGCTATGACACAGTTGTGTATGATGATGTCATAAGATCCAAACCGAAGACGTGGTGTAGGGCCTTCCAGACGATCGGTAGCTGTTGCGAAGACGTTGAGAACAATTCAACGGAGTCGTTCAACAATTCGATTGGAAGTGCACGGGTGAAACCATATATTCTGATGCTGGAGACAATTCGCAGACTCGTTATGGAACGAATCGCGAAGAGGTCCATCATAACAAATGCGTACATTGGGGAATGTACGCCATACGCCACGAGATACTTAGAAGGTGAACATGAAAGAGCCGCAGAGTGCAGGGTTTATCATAGCAAACATGGAATGTTTGAGGTTATTGTTAGTGGATGTAGTTATAGGGTATGCTTGGAGAGACGACTGTGCACTTGTCGTAAATGAGATATTACAGGAATCCCATGCGAACATGCTTATGTTGTTCTAATGGACAAGAAGTTAGCGGTTCATGAATATGTAGTTGAGTGGTTCCATACTACAACACTGAGGAAGACATATGCGGACTCAATTGTTCCGATGCGAGGTGCTAGCTTTTGGATGCATCCGGATACACCAGTCGTAGTAAAACCTGCAGTACCAGCGCAACCTGGTAGGAGAAAGAACCCGAGTAAGAAGGACAGTCAAAGGAAGCGAGGCCGTAATGAGTCTCCAACTAAGAGACCTTCAAAAGAGCTCAAACGTGTCATGCATTGCCAGGTATGCGGCGAAGAAGGTCACAACTCCCGTCGTCACACGAAGGATATTGAGGTATGTGTATTACTATGTGTATTAGTATGTGTATTCGAACTTAGTTTCTATTTTTGATTGTGCTTATTTGTTTATTTCAGGTTGCGGAATCTCAATCTTTGGACCTAACCGAGTATGCTGGAACACAGGAATCAGTTCTCTGATTGTGATATGATCAGGATATGGATTAGGATATGATCAGCATGATCAAATCTTCTTTTTGGTATGTCTGCGGATATGTGTGTGTAATGAACACATCTTCTTTTTGTTGTTTATTCAGATATGTATGTGTACTGAATGAACAAATCTTCTTATGTTACTCTATCTTATGAATGAAACAAGTCTTCTTAACAAACAAGTCTTCTTATTAACTCGAGTAAAACAAGTTTTCTTATTAACTCGAGTAACACAAGTCTTCTTATTAACTCGAGTAACACAAGTATTCTTACTAACTCGAGTAACACAAGACACTTAACATTTCAAGACACTTCTCACAAGACGCTTAACAACTACACAATACCACATTACATCAACTTGAGTTCACAACACACTTACCATGTCAACTACTAAACTAGACTACTTTCATGACACAAACGAGCATGATAAATAACCCACATATGATCATCATGTTCTTCTTCCAACGAGCCTCCATTTCAGCCACTCTCATCTTCACACGATACTCCACCATGCCAATCATCTCATCTAATTGCTGCATAATGTAATCTTCAATTCTATCCTCCTCCTTAATTCTGTCAAGCACAACCTTTTTCATCGCCTCTAACTCGTTATCTGCTATCCATAATCGTCTACAAATCTTCGCAAACTCTTCTTTATATCCCTCCTCAACCCATTTGAAGACATGTTTATCATTCCTCAGCTATGGAATCATCACCGAACATGTTTATAAACGAACAATACAAATCACGATTATAAACCAACAATAGAAATCATGAAATCAACTATACAACATTTCCTCAGATTAATCAAAACCAACACTCGAATTCGAAAAATAAAGACATTACCTTTTCGTCTGCAGCAAATCGACAACGGAAGAATCTCCGAAATGGATTCTCTTCTGTTCTAGCTGTTAACCTNTTGTTAACCTCACCACATCTTCACCACACCAACAATAAATTGGAATGTCATTAACCTCATATCCCTCTGGAGGTTCAGGCGCGTGGTCGCTTCCACCAAATTCCATACTTGAACAGCTGTTACTCATCCTTCACCGTTGTCAGAGCTGCTGTCGCCGGAAAGAGAACCCGATCTATTGGAGAGAACAATTTCGTTTTCTTAATTTCTCCCCAAATGAAAACCTAAAACTAAAGAATTCGAAAATGGCTTAGTTAAATGGGTTAGTTGGTAGACAATATACCGATTTCTCGCCAATTTGTTGGGTTTATTTCAAATATACCGGTTTTCGGTATTACAGACGTGATTTGAAATCACAGTTATCGAATTGAACTCAGCTTTTCGCGTCAAAGTAGATTAGAATCGTGTTTTTGAAATTCATGTGGAAAGAGATTTTTAAGCGAAAACGTGTGTAGCGTTGAACAGAGGAGCAAACTTTGTGTTGAACTATCGTGACCTGATAGTATCCGTGGGGATACAGCTCGTCGACCCATTAAAAAGGGGCATAAAAGATTAAGTGAGCACATAGAAGATTTACTTTCCACGAATAAGGGCAAATTAGGTGATGACTCCTCAATAAACAATTCACCCTTATTTTTCTGATGCTTTTGAATTGATGTTCAAAATAACACGTAGTATCATGTAATATTGTTCTAAATGTGAATATTTTTTAGAATTACATGTGATATTATTCTAAATAGTTTATTTAAAATATGAATATTTTGATATAAAAATATATTTAATTTTTCAATAAGTAATACATAAACATAACATTTCTTCGATTAATATAAAAGATAATAAAGATTTTTAGAGTAATATCACACATAATTTTAAAATATATGATTGATTTGATTTAACTAAATGTTTTTTAATTTTTGTATTAATTGACACATATATTTTATTTAAAATTTAAATATTTTAATTGATTCGATTTAATAACGAATCTTTTAATGTCTTAATGTCATCTTCTCAGTTGATGTATAAGACCAGCTATAAATTGGTGGTTAACCCAGCTTATTGGAGCTCCAAACGAAACGCTTCTCCTTTTTCTCATTCTATCTCGCAATCGCACGCGTTTAAGCGGATTTCTCCAATCAGAGCGATGGAAATTGACGGTGGAGATCGTATCTGCG
>OVAO01001796.1:0-14164 GCA_900406285.1 Biscutella auriculata
AACCTCTCTTGAAAATGGTAGAGAATGATCTCTACATTTTCTCTCTTTCACTTCTTAATCTTTGGAGGCTAGAAGGAGATACACACTTAAACTCCAAAACCCTCCTCTTTGATAAAAGACCATATTGCCCTTCACTTACTAGCTTAATATCCATCAAGGCCCTTGATAAGCTTGGATCAGCACTAANCCACTAACACTCTCTGTTAGATCAGAGGATCCTTCTGTTAGCGAAGCCATTCACTCAATTGTTGCTTCGGGCTAAAATTAAAATAAACTTTTCAAACTGATTTATTTTGCTTTAGAGAAATTATTATACGACACTATTTCCCCCCATTTTTTTGTTTTTTTTTTCAACTCTCGTTCGATATGATCAATGAAGTAGTGACTGGGGCTTCTAAGAAACAAACTAAAGACAAATCTTCTGCTGATATCCAAAATGGCAACAAATACATGTTAAGTTTCATGTTATTTAGCAATTGTACCAATCCAATCTGAAACTTTTTTACCACAAAATTTAACGAATTTGTTCTGTGATTGTAATCGAACTAAAAATGTGACCACTTTCATTGATTCGTCATTAGTTAATGTATAAGAGTATTACATAATGGTTAGTTATTGTCCAGTCGTTAGCTAATCTAAAAGTCAGCGTGTTTTTGGTTATCATTAACTCTAAGCCATTACTGTAATTGCCTATATTACTAACTCGGTGGTTTGGAAAGTAATTTTCGTTCACAGCTAACTTGTATAAATTTGTCCACATCGAAAGTAAGAAGAATATTGATAATAAGAAATTTGAGCAATAATATTAGACGAGAACGATAGATGAACAGAGCTTGCGATTCGGTTCGAGGCGGTACGGTACGAGTCGATTTTATCGGTTTCTCGGTTTATTCAGTTTTCATTTTGTTACCGAATTAAACCGATTATAATTTCAGTTCAGTTTTGTTCGGTTTTCGAATTAGAAAACCGAAATTAACCACTTTTTCAAATTAAAACAAAAAATTTCGGATATTTCGGTTAATATCTGGTAATTCGGTTAATTTCGGTTAGGTTATTTCGGATAACCGATAATCGAAACCAATTTAGAAGTGCTTCTGATTGGTTAACAATCAATTACCTAAACCGGACCAAAAACAAAAAATTCTGGTTTGGCTCCGTTCGTTTCAATCGGTTCGGTCCAAAATCCCAAGGTTGGATGAATTGGTGGTTAGTGATATAATTACAAAAATGAACTGATGGTTAGTAGTATATTATTGTGTTTCATGTTTAAACGGGTGGTTACTGAACTCGTGGTTAAAACAAATTAACTAAAATTAATCGAATTACTATAACCGAACTAATCCAAAATTTTATGAAATTTTCTGGTTTAACAAAAATTCAATTAATTTTGGTAAGTTTTATAATACATGAATTAATGATTAGTGATATCTTATAATAATGAACTGGTGGTTGGTGATATTTTATTGTGTTTTTATATTTAACTCATGGTTAGATTTTTAGGGTTCTGAGAAATTATTAGGATTTGAAATAATTTGTAAAATTAGCGATAAATTATATGAATATAACTCATGGTCATACATATGAAAGTTAAGCGATCAGAGTCCTAACTCGTGGTCAGACATATGAGAGTTAAGCGATTGGAGTCATTACTCGTGATCAGACTTTAATTGACTTTAATCAAGAAATCGAAGCTTCTTTTATATTCATATATCGTTTTAATTATTGTGTTCACGAGTCAAATTTTCGTGGTCACAAGTTAAAAAAACTATGTCTATGTATGCAAAATATTGTTAACCGATTTGTATAGAAATTCAAAATTACACCAAAATTAAATTAAAAAAATTAAAATAAAAACAAAACTACCTTAAATCAATTTTTTTTAGCAAATATGTGTAACTCGTGGGTAGTTATGTTAATTTTGTTATTAATTTGTGTCTAATCATAATATAGACAAAGAACTGTGACTCTATATTTAAAAAATGCATGAAACATAAACGAGACAAAAGAGTATGAATCTACACTCACAACTCTATCAAACTCCATCATAAAACATCTTTTGGCATCCACTTTATTAGGCTTATAACTACAACAATCTCTGCACCACAAATGTTACTCAAAATAAGTTAGAATCCTCTCTTTAAGCTGAATAATACTTGATATTTCACCATAGAAAGATACAATGATTCCGAGTTAGGAATAAATAGTACATGAGCCACTTTTCTTACCTTACTTCTCACTGTAAAACTCGATACCCTCACACTTATTCTACCCCTACCTTTATATACAACTTAACCCTTACAATATTTAGTCTAATTAAACCTTCACTATAGTCAACATCCTACTATAATTATTTTATTGATCATAATTACCTAAAAGAGAACCATTCCTTACAAGCCTTCTCCTTCCATTATGTCATTTGTCTTCTTCTTCCTTTTGTACTGATATAGGATCGGCGGGTGTTGTGCCACATATGTATCAATATTCCTTCCATTAAAATTTACCTTGAGGAAATTGCTCTTTGATAATATTTATGTATTCCCATGTACTGTCATAATTTGGTAATCCCTTCCATTTTATCAGTAGCTCTTCCAATCTTGATCTCAGATTCATCATTTCTTCAACTATAAACTCTGGTTCAGCTTCAAGGACCCCCTCAAAATTCAACTGAGTGGGAATGCCAAGTGGTTGTGTAGAATCTCCTATGGCCAGCTTCAATTGAGAGACATGAAATGTTGAATGGATCTTTGTCCCTTCTGGCAACTTAAGGCGATATGCTACTACCCCAATTTTAGCTTCCACTTCATATGGACCATAGAACCTTGTTGCCAACTTCTTGTTGCTGCGTTTAGCTAGGGATCTTTGTCTGAATGGTCTGATCTTAATAAACACCTTATCCCCTACTTTGAACTCCACTTCTCTGCGATGTCCATCAGCTTGTTTCTTCATTCTCTGATGGGCACGATGCAAATTGATTTTTAACAGTTCTAGTATTGCATCTCTCTCGATTAATTTGCTTTCTAAATCTGCATTTGTTGTTGATAAGTAAGTATTTTAGCCTCTTCACTATCGACTAATGAGAGACTAAACTCTTAAAGTATCAATGTAGTAAAGTGGGTTTATGACCCGGGGTTTTATCGAGCTAATATCGGGGTTTGACTACGCACTAATTCTATAGAGAGATCACAAAGTCTTGGTGGAAAGAAGATGTTGTTTGTCACTAACAATATCTAGAAGAAGCATAAACAAAAGTCAACGATTACGATTAGAAAGATAAACAAAAGATACTAAGCAATTAGGTTATGACAATCGATTCAGGTAATCAAAACTACTACAATGCTGCTCATTTCTATCATCAAGATGATAATTCGTAGTCTAGGAGCAATCTAATTAAGGTTAACCCAATCCCTTGGTGAAATCCCCTTCACAAATCATATATTTGAACAATCCCTTGAGTAAACACACGATTTGCGAGCAATAAAATCTAGTCCATACAACTACTAAACAAACCTAGCACAATTCCCTCGTTAAGCCTCATTTAGCACCTAAAAGATTCATTCAGACATTTTATCGAACACCTTCCGGGCGATAATCTATCAAAACTCTAGAACAAGGTGACCAATCATATTCTAGCCTTAAGCACATCAATTATGTGAAAATCATAATAGCTAAGCCTTAAGCAACATCATAGCATTCCTAATCACCCTAATCTACCATAACCCAATCACTTAGAAGATAAACTACTCACCCATGGTTTTAGCACAAACTCTCAAGGGAAAGAAATGGCTCACCATGTTTGATTCAAGAATTAAGGAGAGAAGAGATTATATGATATAGAATCAAAGATCAACAAGCATCCAAAAGGTTACAAATAGTTCCAAGAGAGAAAGATTCAAAGCATAAAGATTAAGATAAAAGATAAGATAATTTAGAATGAGAAAAACTCTCTATTTATAGAGAAGTTCTAAATTGGGCAACTGGACCGGTCAAGGTGGACCAGTCAGGGGAGGTGGCGATACCGGTATACGTTCTCGTGCGGCGTGGACCAATATAGAGGTGACCGGGCCATAGGCCGGTCTAAGAACCGCAAACTTGGATCGGAGTAGGGGAGATGCGGCCATGGCCGAGCTGGATAACGCGAATGAGATACCGGTCTGTGTATCGGTGTGGTATGTCGATCTTGTATATGCGGATAGTGGCCCGGTCTGCATTCCGGTGGTGGCGGCCGGTATATGTCTACGAGAATGTCTTCTTTGGAGATCGAGAAGGTACATCGGTAAGGCGAGACCGGCATAAGAGTTGCTGATGGTAGACCGGTCTGGGTCCTGGGCTGTCTAACTGGTATAGGTTGACGAAGTTGAGCTTAAGTTTCCATAACCGCTCCTAAACGCTCCAAGTCCAAGATGTTCCAAAACCCGCTAGAGTTAGATTTCGTACCTGAAATGCGATAATGGCATACAATGCAACCTAAATGACTCTAAATGCAACCTAAACTAACAATAGATAGACAAAAACGAATCCTAAAATCGGCTAAAATCATGACATATCAGTTGTCGACCCTTTCTCAAATTTGACCAACTACGGAGCTTCTCTTCCATAGACTGCCTTGAATGACGACATTTGAATGGCTGAGTGATATGATGAGTTGTAGCTCAACTCAGCCCAGGGTAGGAAACTAGCCCATTTCTTTGGTTGCTCACTAGCGAAGCATCGCATATACGTCTCCAGACTCCTATTTGTGACCTCTGTCTGACCATCCGATTGCGGATGATATGATGTGCTAAAACAAAGCTTTGTCCCCGCCAAACGAAACAACTCCTTCCAAATAGGCTAAGGAAAACCTTATCTCTGTCCGAAACCACTGTCTTAGGAATACCGTGTAGCTTTATCACCTCCTTAACTCATTATATGTGCAACGTCCAAGGCTATAAAAGGATGTTTGAGCCCAACGAAGTGTGAATACTTTGAGAGACGGTCAACCACCACTAAAATCGCATTATAACCCCCTGATTTCGGCATCCCCTCTACAAAATCCATCGAGATCTCTTCCCACACCTTCGAAGGAATCGACAATGGTTGTAATAAGCCACTTAGTGCTAGTGTCGAGTACTTGTAACTTTGACATATTGTACACTTAGCCACATATCTTCTTATATTTGTCATCATTCCTTCCCAGTAAAACAGCTAACTAATTCTCTTCTGCATTTTTACCACACCTCCATGACCAGCTACCTTACTGTCATGATATTCTGTTAATATCATATGCACCAAACGCGACCCTCTCGGAATGACTAATTTTTCAGATCGAAGCAATCTCCCTTGTCCCACAGAGAACTCCGACGGTACTACACCTTGATTCTAAATCCCAGTGATGATTTCTTGCAATTTCTCATCCTTTTCCACCTCTTTAGCTATCTCTTCCAGTTGTATAACAGTTGGTATAGTGAGAGCGAACAAAGTTGCTATCATACCTTTCTGAGATAGAGCATTAGCGGCCTTATTTTCTAATCCAGGTTTGTAATGGATGTCAAAGTCAAATCTCAGTAACTTCGAAAGCCACCGCTGGTACTCCAGATTAACTTCTCTTTGTTCCAACAGAAAACGTAAGCTTTTTGATCTGTCCTCACCATAAACTTTCGCCCAATGAGATAGTGTCTCCATGTTAAATAGCAAACACTATCACCATTAGTTCTCTTTTGTAAATAGACTTCAACCTCTGCTTTTCCGTTAATGCTTGATTGAAAAACGCGAACGGTTTCTGATTTTGGATCAACAAATCTCCCAATCCTATACCCGATGCATCCATTTCCACTATAAATTTTTTATTGAAATTTGGTAGAGCGAGTACCAGCACTGATGACATCTCTTTCTTAAGCTGCTGAAATGCATTGTCATTCTAGATGAAACGTTCTTTCTTCAATAAATTTGTTAGAGGTCGAGCAATTGTCCCATAACCTTGAACAAACTTTCTGTAGTACCCCGTTAGCCCCAGAAAGTCTCTCAATTCCTTCACATTCCTTGGAGCTTGCCATTCTATTACTGCACTGATTTTGCTCTGATATACTCCGACACCTTTCGCAGAGATTATATGCCCCGAATAATTAATCTGTTCTGCTCTAAACTGACATTTTTTTCGGTTTGCCACTAGCTGATTTTCCTTGAGAACATTGAGTATTGTCCGCAACTGCATCTGATGCTCTTGCCAGTCTGTGCTATAGACTAGGATATCGTATAAAAAAACCAACACAAAATTCCTCAGATAAAGTCAAAATACCTTGTTCATCAATGATTGGAACGTCGTTGGCGCGCTAGTAAATCTGAATGGCATTACGAGAAATTCGTAATGCCCATCATGCGTTCTAAACGTTGTCTTTTGCACATATTTCTACTTTACAAGTATCTGCTGATATCCCGATCTTAGATTTAGCTTTGAAAACCAAACTACTGCGCAAAGCTCATCTAGGAGCTGGTCAATCATTGGGATAAGGAAACTATCGGGTATAGTCACTTTGTTCAACGCCCTGTAATCCACACAAAACCTCCAACTACCGTCTTTCTTCTTCACTAATAAAACAGGGCTGGAGAACGGACTGTTACTTTCTCGAATTATTCCTGCTGTGATCATGTTTGATACTTGCCTTTCAATTTCTGTCTTTTGCGCCTAAGGGTACCTAAAGGGTCTTACACTCACAGGAGTAGCTCCAGCTATCAATTTAATCCCATGTTCTTTCCCTCTGCTTGGAGGTAAGCCCTCTGATTCCCTAAACACCTCAGCGTATTCCTCAAGTATGAGTTGCAAATCGGAATGGACCAGGTCTTGAGTATCTAAAATCTTGGCTTGCATCCCATTGTACTCTACTACAAACCCCTACCCTGGTTGCAACATGTTCAACAAATTTTTTAAAGTCATAGCAGTGTTACAAAGACTTGGGCCTCCTCTAATTGTCACAGCCAATCCCTTCATCTTAAACCTCATGATCTGATTTTTCCAATTAACAGTCATATTGCCATGCGTTTCAAGCCATTGCATTCCCAGAATTACATCTGCGGTACCTAGCTCTAGAGGAAGAAAATTTGCTCTGATCATGCAATTCTGCAATACTACCTCCACATTCTTACAGATTCCTTCACCTCGCACGGAGGCCCATGTCCCCGTAAGAACCCCATACCCGGTAGTTCCTTCTGTAGCTAGCTCCAGTTTCTTAACGACTCTCTCTGAGATGAAGTTATGGGAAACGCCGCTATCGATCATGACTATCACATCTTCCCTTCGAATCTTCCCTTTGAGTTTCATCGTTTTTGGTGACATAATCCCTACCACCCAGTTGAGAGAAAGTTCTGCAAGTTCGGAAATCTCCTCTGTTTCTTCTTCTTCTGGTTCTTTCTCACAATCCACCAGACTCTCTTAACCATCTTCATTCATTACCAGGACATGCAGTTCTCGAAATCTACATTTGTGACCTGCGAAAATTTTTTCATCACACTTGAAGCATAATCCTTGCGCCTTTCTATCCTTGTATTCAGCATCGGTCACTCTTTTAGGAATAGATGACTTATTTTCATAGCCACGTGACCCTCTCTGATTGGTTGACTCCACAAGTGTACGGAAAGAGTTAAATTTTTTTTCATTAATCCCACATGATCGGGAGTTGGACAGATTTGCCCTTCCTTGTACTTGGTGATCCCGCTGAAAAGAGGGTGCAATTGTCGAGGAGATATTCTCTCTGTACCCCTCTCCTCCTTTTCAGGTTCCCCATGCTTCTTCATTAACAAGGGAGCAGGAAATTTCCCCAAATCATCTCTGTTCTTGGGTTGTCATTTTGCCTCCTGGATCAGCTGCGAGAGCCCATTAACAGTTGTCTAAGGCCCATCGTGTCTTCAGCTCAAGACGCAAGACGTCATGCCGTTTCGAGCTGGGTTTAAAGTCGTCTGTTGTTTCCCGCGAGTCTTCTTCTTCTTTAATCTCTCTTGCTTGTTCTCTTTTTCTCTTGTACCTGTAACACGAAGTACAGCTAGTGAATTGTGGTCTCAGAGATCACTGAGATGTACCCAAGATTCGGGGAACTCGTTAAACTCTCGCGTCTCTTTTAATCGTGCAATCTCATTATCCGCAAGTAATCGCAAAGTCAAGAACTTACAAGTGGTCTCAGAGCCAGGTTGCGTTCCAGAATTGCAGTTCGGCAATTCTTACTAGCGAGGTGTGCAGGGAGATCGATCAATCGCAGAAACCGTAAGACCTGAAAGAGGGTAGTAGTATCGTGCGATCAAGGAAAAATCGAAAACAGGGAGAATAATCTCGAAACTCAAATTCTTGATACTTACCTTGAAATCTTAGTCGATGCGTTCCTTTCTTCTACTTCATGTGATTGTTTGAGAACCGTCTAAGCTGTTTTCTTCGTCTCTTTGTTGTGTTTCTTTATCTGCAGTAACAGAAACAAACAAGTAAGAAACAGAGATGGATCCTACTCCTGGGAAGTTTGAGATAGAAAAATTCGATGGAAAAGGTGATTTCGGTATGTGGAAGTACAAGTTATTGGGTCAGCTAGAGATACAGGGATTACTATCAATTCTAGAAGAGATACGCTAGTCACCGAAAAGAATGAGAAACAAGTCGAAGCCGATGGAACAGAGACAAAAGTCAAGAAAACTGATCCTATGTTTGCTGCCAAAGACCGAAGGGTTCGAAGTCTATTCACTATGTGTTTGAGTGATGCTATCTTGAGAAAGATCATGCATGAGAAGACTGCGTTGCGTCAATGGAGAGCATTGGAAAGAGATTTTCAAACGAAGTCCATACCTAACAAATGCTACCTCAAGAAACGTTTCTCAGGTTACAAAATGGAGGAAGATAAATCCATAGAGGAAAATGTGGACATTTTTTTGAAGCTAATCGCTGACTTAGCAAGCATAGACATTTCGATCAGTGACGAAGATCAAGCATTTCAAATATTATCGGGTCTTCCACCAATCTATGATCCTTTAGTTCATACCTTGCAGTATGGATTAGGAAATGATACCTTAACAGTGTCAGAGGTTGTTACTGCTGCTTATTCCAAAGAAGCAGAGTTAAAGTCAAAGGGACTGTTAAAAAAGTCTATCCCTTAGGCTGAAGGCTTGATGGTTGAGACCAGAGGAAGATCATAAAAGAAAGGAAATTCTAATTGGAAGCATAGGTCAAAGATTCAAGGAAGATAAAAGTCTAAAACAAAATATAAAACCACTAAAGGATGTTTTATATGTGGGAAAGAAAGTCACTGGAAAAAGGATTGTCCAGAGAGGAGAGACAGGAATCAGGCTAATGTTGCAAGCTCCAGAAATGAGCCTATGATACTAACTGCCAGTGTTCATTCTTCAAAGGATGCATGGGTTATGGACTCGGGATGTACTTTTCACATCACTCAAGACAAGTCTGTCTTATTCGACTTCAAAGAAATTGAAGGGGGGAAAGTTCTAATGGGAAATGGAACTCACATTGAAGTGAAAGGCATCAGAAAGATTAAGATCTTAACTAAAGAAAATGATGTCATTATTCTGACCGATGTGAGATACATGCCCTCGATGAGCAAGAATCTCCTTTCATTTGGCCAGTTGGAGAAGAGTGGGTGCAAGTACACTGGTGAAGATTTCCTAGTTACTTTCTACAAGGGTGATCAGAAAGTAATGACAGGGAGGTATCATGATGGTTTATACTCTCTTCAAGGTCAAGTGATACATGGAGAATCCAATGTATCAAAGCCAGAGGTTGATACTACTAGGTTGTGGCACTCAAGATTTGGACACATGGGGATTAAAGGAATGAATGAACTAGTAAAGAAGGGTCTCCTAAGTAGTAAGGAAGTGGACACACTAGGTTTCTGTGAAGAATGCGTGTTGGGAAAATCTCACAAACAGAACGCTAAAAAGGGAAAACACACATCAAAAGGAGTCTTAGAATACATTCATTCAGATCTATGGGGATCTCCAGGCATGGAACCGAGCTTATCAGATTGCAAATATCATCAGTTTTATAGATGACTATAGTCGGAAAGTCTGGCTATATTTCATAAAAACTAAGGATGAAGCGTTCGAGAAGTTTGCAGAAAGGAAAGTGTTAGTGGAAAATCAAACTGGAAGGAAGATTAAATGTCTCCGCACAGATAACGGGTTAGAATTTTGCAACAAACAGTTTGATGATTTGTGTAGAAGGTCAGGGATAAAGAGGCACAAAACGTGTGCCTATACCCCTCAACAGAATGGGGTGGCTGAGCGGATGAACCGAACAGTGACGAATAAAGTTAGAAGCATGTTGGCAGAAACTGGATTCGAAAAGAAGTTCTGGGCAGAAACCGCAGCTACAGCTGCCTATCTTATAAACAGATCACCATCATCCGCGATAGGCTTTGAAATACCAGAAGAGAGATGGACAGGCACAAAGCTGGACCTTAAAAACCTAAAGAGATTCGGAAGTCTAGCCTATGTTCACACTATCCAAGACAAGATCAGTCCAAGAGCAGTAAAAGGGTACTTCGTAGGTTATCCGATGGGAGTCAAAGGCTACAGGATCTGGTTACTGGAAGAAGGCAAATGCACAATGAGCAAGGATGTTGTTTTTCATGAAGAAAAGGTTTATAAAGACAAGGTTAGGGAGGATCTGGATACAGGAGGAAGAAAGCTCAAGAAAGTATCTTTCAGTCAGGATCTTATCAAACCAGGAAATGTTGATGCATCTGAGGTTAGTCATCAAGGTGGAGATAGTTCAGAACCAGAGCATGAGTCCGAAGATTTATGACAAGAGGACTTTGAACAAGGGGAAAGTTCTGTTGATCAAGATAATGGAAGTGATGATGACGAACCTACCAGCTACTGGATTGCAAGGGATAGAAGCAGAAGAGAAACTAGACCACCAGCCAGATACGAGGATTTTGTTGCCTATGCGCTAATGTGTGCAGAAAGTGGCGAAATATTGGAACCAGCTACTGTGGAGGAAGCTAAAAGAGGACCAAACTGGAGTGGATGGCATAAAGCCATGAAGGGAGAAATCGATTCATTGTATAAAAATCACACATGGGTATTGGTTCCCAGACTAGGTAACCAGAAGATCGTAGGTTGCAAGTGGATCTTTAAGTATAAAGATGGAACTTCAGGAGTTGAAAATCCGAGGCTAAAAGCTCGATTAGTTGCAAAAGGATTCACCCAGGTGGAAGGAGTCGATTACAATGAAATTTTCTCGCCAGTGGTAAAGCACGTGTCTATCAGGATAATACTGTCTCTAGTGGTAAACTATGATCTTGAGCTAGAACAGATGGATGTAAAAACCGCCTTTTTACATGGAACCCTAGAGGAAACCATCTATATGAATCAACCAGAGGGATTCATTCATGCAAGAAAAGAAGATCACGTATGTTTGCTAAAGAGGTCTCTTTATGGGCTAAAGCAATCTCCTAGACAATGAAACCAGAAATTCGACGAGTTCATGAGGTCTCAGAAGTTCAAAAGGAATGTAATGGATCCTTGCGTGTACATGAATGGAACGAAAATCGAGAGTATGATTTTTCTTTCAATCTATGTGGATGACATGTTAATCGCGGCAAAGGATAAAAGAGAGATTACTAAGTTGAAGAGGAGTTTGAATGAGAAGTTCGACATGAAAGATTTGGGTTCAGCTAAGAAAATCCTAGGGATAGAAATTGTTCGAGATAGAAAGAAAGGTGTTCTAAAGCTAAGTCAGGAGCAATACTTAGAAAGGATTCTGAGAACATTTAACCTAGAGCAAACTAAGACAGTATCAACGCCAGTGAGTTCTCAATTCCAGCTACGAAGTTTAACTCAGGAAGAATGGGATCACAAAGAAAGGTTTATGAGCTCTACTCCCTACGCAAATGCTGTGGGAAGCCTGATGTATGCCATGATTAATACAAGGTCTGATCTGGCTTTTGCCATTTGTTTAGTTAGCAGATTCATGGCTAAACCCAGCCGTCTTTACTGGACAGCAGTTAAGTGGGTATTAAAATATTTGAAGGGTACTACTAGCATTGGTTTAAGTTTTACTAAACAAGAAGGGAGCTTTGGTGTTGAAGGGTTTTGTGACTCGGATTATGCCACCGATCTAGATAAACGCAGATCAGTCACAGGGTACGTGTTTAAGGTTGGTGGAAACGTGGTTAGCTGGAGGTCAAGTCTCCAAGGTGTGGTGGCTCTGTCCACAACGGAAGCCGAGTATATGGCTTTGACAGAGGCCACCAAAGAAGGTTTATAGCTAAATAATTTTTGCAGGGAATTAAATCTACCACAGAAAGATTTAAAGTTGCACAGTGACTCTCAAAGTGCTATTTGCCTAGTTAAAAACAGCACATACCACGGAAGGACAAAGCATATTTCTATCAAGTATCGTTTCATCAGAGATATCCTATCTAATGGCGAGGTTCAGATCCTAAAAGTCTATACATCTAACAATCCAACAGACATGTTCACAAAGTGTTTACCTGGTGTCAAGTTCGAGAAGTGTGTGGACCTTCTGGATTTGGAGTAGCCTCAGTTTGAGGTGGAGCTGCGGGGAGACGGTTTATGTTGTCTGGTTATTTCTAGTTTCCCTCGCAAGAAAAGCTCATGATTAGTTCTGCTACTAATCAGGTGTGTTTGGAAAATAATCAGTAAAGAGTTCCTAGCTAAGGTGTGTAATCTGATTAAGTTTCGGTTGGGTATCAGTACCTTCTTGTGCGTTCTGAAGTCTCTGATGCAGCCTATGAATCTTATCCGCCTAGAGTATATCAGTTGGGTCCGATCAGTGTAAGGTTCTTCAGGTCCGATCAATTTCTCCTACAAGAAAGTGTAAGAATGGTTCAACCTATGAAATGTCAGATTGGGAATTTTCTTATCTGAGGACAGAGTCGTCGTTCTTCGCGTCTTCAAAGTCTGGAAAGGAAAGAAAAGAAGTCAGTTTTGAGCAGGATTGCTTGGTATTCTACTTCAAGTTTGTAAGAGAAAAAGAAGTTGAAGATCAGAAGAGTTTAGGTGTTACCTTCAGAAACTCGTGAAAGTGGAAGAGTTGCTTCTCGCCGTAGCTGGAAGCTGGATAATCTCCTCAGCGATTTCTTAGGGTTTTGTCTGCTGTGTCTGAATGACACAAACGACAAAGGTGGAGATTGTTGTTGGGTTGTCGTTTTGCCTCCTGGATCAGCTGCGAGAGCCCATTAACAATTGTCTAAGGCCCATCGTGTCTTCAGCTCAAGACGCAAGACGTCATGCCGTTTCGAGCTGGGTTTAAAGTCGTCTGTTGTTTCCCGTGAGTCTTCTTCTTCTTTAATCTCTCTTGCTTGTTCTCTCTTTTTCATGTACCTGTAACACGAAATAAAGCTAGTGAATTGTGGTCTCAGAGATCACCGAGATGTACCCAAGATTCGGGGAACTCGTTAAACTCGCGTGTCTCTTTTAATTGTGCAATCTCATTATCCGCAAGTAATCGCAAAGTCAAGAACTTACAATCTCCTAAGAGAGTTTTGTTGTATCTAGCTAATGAGTAAACAGATTAAATGCTAGCAGTAATGAATTCTAACAAAGAAACGATGACGGGAAGCCACTAAGACGTACTTACAGAGTAAAAAATGTGCTGAAAGTGTACCATACAAGTATAAAGAAAAGTGGTTTTAGCACGTCAGCAAGAGCGATAACCTCTCTTGAGGCTTCAGGAAACATTTCGAGGTTATCAACGTTACGTAGATGCATATTCGTATCAAGAAGAGCTCTGGTTTAAACTATAATTCGAGATAGAGAGAGAATCAACTTCGCGAATGGTGGAGAAACATGATGACGATCAACCTTATAGTCAGTTGTGTATAGGTAAATAAAGGTCCCAAGTTAAGAACATTATGATGAAGAATTTGGTTTACAATTTGGCAAAAAGTTTGGTGATAAACAGATTGTTTCCCCTACTGCTTACTATAGACGAGTAAAGAAGAGGAAAATATAACTGTTTAGGAAATGTTGTAGATGGGTATATTATCGAACCAAATCGGGAGTTGCACAAGATCAATCAGCCTATACAGAGTTCAACTAGTCTACGCAGAATAGGAATTGAATGCTGTCACTAACAATCCTAGAATAGTAGTATAAGGTAAAACAGAATAAAGCAAAGGGGAAACAAGCGGCAAAACAATTCTAAGCATATGGACTAGAGAAAGAAACCGGTGAT
>OVAO01001797.1:0-13530 GCA_900406285.1 Biscutella auriculata
CAATAAGATATACAACTAACATACTTGTTATTTCTATGTCAGCCAGAACGAGGCCTCTAGTCTTGTTCCATCCGTCGAGTACATGTCGAGGTGAAATTTTTTCGATTTCGGTAATACTTCATTTTGGTATTCTTTCCCTTCTCGCTTTATCCTTTTACGTTGGTTTGTTATTTGTTGTTTGTTTCGAATTTTGCAGTTCGTCACACCTATACTGATCGGTCGTCAAATCATCAGCGAGTCGAGGCTTCCAGTCTTGCGTTGCGGAGAGGACCTTGTTGGAGCTCTACCAGTCTTATTGGCGTCGTTCTCTTGCCCGATTACCACCTGGTGGCGATCCTTTTTCCTCTTACCTTTTTTTAGTGTTTTAGGACTTTTTTCCTACTGAGGCGTTTGACCTTCCTGCTTCTCAGGGGCTCTACAGTACCCCTTTATGAGGTGCATAGGCTTTCGAAGATCGAGGGTGTCGACTCTGGCTAATGTGCTGCCGAAGTTGCGGGAAATTAGTCGGTTGCCGTCGAGAAACTTGACGACGTTTACAGAGCTTGTTGAGGACCCAGCTGTGCGACCTCTAATCCGTAAAAACAGCTTGGGGGGGGAGGGGTAGGCACATATCCCTTCCGACGCCCCAGATGGATCATCCAGCCATAGAGAAGAGGAAACACACTTCGACTCCTGACGCAGTTGTGGCTGCAGACACTTCCAAGCGACCTTGTCGTTCTTCTGGCAATACCTCTACTGATTATTCGATCAATTTCAAATGGATGACTGATCAGCCCTTTGACGAGGTCACGGAAGCTGTTAGCGCGCTGATCCAGGCTGTCGATGGTGACACATCTTATGCGCCACCGGTTGATGGTCTTAGGCAGAGAGAACGTTTTTGCGAATTTGCCCATCGCTTGGGTAAGGTATCTGCGTTTACTTTTTGAGCTTTTTCTGATGCTTGATTGGTCAATGAGCCTGCCTCTTTTCTCTTCATTGCGCTTTTTAGGTTGTGTTCGTTCAGAACCGTATGTGCGATGGCAATGAATTGTAGTTGCTTCACGTTTATGGATCTTCGACTAACGCTTCTGGCCCTTCGGCCGCTCCTTGTCCCTCCGGGTGACCGGTCAGCTGCTCAAGATCGGATTATATCTTTGGAGGGTGAAGTTGGCGAGTTGAAGAGTTCTCTTGCTGAATCTGAATTGCTAGCAGGTTGAGCGAAGGTCAAGGTTGACAAGACCGATTCTCTTTCTGTAGAGTTGGAGGGACTACAAAAAGCTTTGGAGGAGGTTGAGGGTCGAGCTAAGGCTGCCTAACTAGAGAGGGAATCGACTGTCTCTGAAATGGATCGCTTGAAAGGACTTCTCTTAGGGACTTAGGCTTGTTTGGAATCTTTCCTCTCCACCGAGCAAGGCCTTCAACAACGGCTTGGCGATTCAGAGGCTCGTTTGCTTTCTAGCTAGCGTTGTATGGTTAGAGTTGGGGAAATGATCGCATGAACAGGTTCAGGACTACTTTCCTGTCAGGAATGGCCTGATCAAGCTTAGGTTGGCTAGAGCCCAGCATGTTGGATTTTGAGAGTGCATTCGCGTTCTTGCTAGAGCAAAGATTGCCTTTCCTGATGGGTTACTGACCCACTGTGATAAGAAAATCGAAGAGGTTGATGGTCAGATCGCGGCTGCTGTTACTGCTACCCCAATTGGATCTCTTCAATTTGGACCTATTCTTGTTGAGGCCCAAGACGCTCCTTCGGGCCCAACTACATGATGTATTTTGCCTTTGTTTCTTTTTCTTTCTGCTCGGGCCGTGGGCCTTTATATCGTACTCTTTTGGCGGGATTATTTTGGTACTTTCCTGTCGCTGGGAACCGCTTTTCTCTTTTTCTGACGTTTCTTCTATGTGTAATTACGACTCGCTTTGATTGGAGCATTTAATCGTGTTCTCATCTGTCTTTTCGACTTTTGTTGGGAACCGTCGCTTTCTTTTTTCTTTAAATATCCTTTGGAGATCTGGATCTGGACGCATCTCTTACTCCATCTTTCTTCTAGACGTCTGATTCTCCTTTTCTTGCTTGATATATGCGGAGTTCCTCTATCGTTATGGAATCCGACACCGATATTCAAGACGTACGCTTGAGTTTGCTTCCCTTGGTATTCTTACTCTCGACGACTACTTGTCACGGTATCCTAACTCAAAAGGCCGTGGTGCCCGTGGCAGCCGTCGTCGGAATTTGGACGGGAGACGTAGCGGTTCTAGCGTTACGGGCTTAGGGGACCCCAATCCCGGAGTTTGCCTTTGACCTCGCTGGGGTCTCCTCGCTCAGTTGGTGGTTGTCGGTCGCGAATGTCGAGGCGTCGAGTGTGGTTCACTCGGGGTGATGGGGCACCTATGCCGAGGTGTAGCTCTAGGTGCCACTGATTTCGTTTTTGATTTCGGCGTTTGTGTCTTTTGTGGCTTTGTTTGTCTGGCTTTCAAGCCTTTGTAATTTTTCGACTTCTCTCTGAGTAAGAAGACGCTTTCTCGGAATGCTTTTACCTCGATTTCGTGTTCATCTTAGGTTGTTATTCTCATTATGCTTTCTTGGTTTACCGATCTCGAATGTTTGAAATCATATGTACTTAATTTAACATGATAAGGATTCAGACCTTTTATTTTTGCCTGAAGTTTTGACTTAGATCTACTTCCTCGATTTGGGGCAGATTTGCCTTGTTTTCCGTATATAGGGCGACCTCGTGTTTATCGTCGGGAGTCAGCGTCGTAGTTTTTTGCGCGAGGGTGTTGTAGAGTTTCGACTTGTAGAAACTTGGTCGAGTCGCCTTGTTACGGTCGTGACTCTGCTTTCGTAAAACGTCGTTTAACCTTGACCCTCATATTCCGTGTGAGATATTTCTTGATCTCGATCTTTGCTTTTGTGCGCGGTACCACTTGACCTCGACTTTTGTTTATGCAAGGCTTACCTATGCTCGACTTTTATGCTCATATGAGGCTTACCTCTGCTCGGCTTACAAAAGGATCCTTAGTATGGAGAGTAGCGATGCTTACCTATGCTCGGCTTATTATATCTCGAGTGACTGTCGGATATAACCTACGTTTTTCAGGCGTTGGTGCGGGGTATACTCACGCTCCCGGCTTCTAAGGGGTGGATTATTTCACCAAGACACCCATGTGGAGCGCGCAACTTCGTCGCCTGGCCAGAACGACGACTCTCGGAGTGCGAGTTTCTGTAAACACTCGACTTTTCTAATTTCGTTTAAGCGAGTCTTTTTCTTAGAGCTCCTACTTAATTGGTGCGAGGTACCACTTGAGCTCGGCTTTTGTGAGTTTCTGCTTTACCTCGTCTTTTGCGAGGTTCCGCTTGACCTCAGCTTTTCCTCTTTTGCTTCTTTGGTAAGTTTGATGGAAACTTGGTCTTTTTCTTATATCACAAGGTTTTACTCGACCTTGTGTTTACTTTCACGAGGCTCTACTCGACCTTAGCTTTGTACTGATTAAACGAGTTTTTCTCTGACTCGATTTAATATATATTTAAAGTTATAGTGTGCCCCAACTTTCACATGCAAAAGGGGGCGCCTACGTTACCGTGGCCCAAAAGCGCGAAGGAAGTACAACGCCTTACGAAAAGGATCGCCGCTCTCAATCGATTCATCTCGAGATCGACAAACAAGTGTCTCCCATTTTATCAACTCCTCCGAGTAAACAAGAAGTTTGAGTGGACCAAGCAGTGCGAAGTAGCATTCAAACAAATCAAGGAATACATGTTGACCCCACCGATACTGGCAAAACTTGAGGAAGGTGATACACTATTTCTGTATATCGTTACGCTTGGAGCTGCCGTCAGCAGGGTGCTTGTCAGAGAAGATCGAGGTGAGCAGAGACCAATTTTGTACGTCAACAAAAGCTTGAACAAAGCCGAATCTCGCTATTTAGCGCTAGAAAAGCTGGCACTCGCAGTAATCATTTTGGCTCGAAAGTTGCGTCCATACTTTCAATCTCATTCGATTGCCGTGCTCACCAACCACCCAATCCGAATTGTGTTGCATATCCCAAACCAATTAAAACGGTTAACCAAGTGGGCACTATAGTTGAGTGAGTACAATATCGAATACAAGGCTAAAACCAGCGCTAAGGTCCAAGTTTTTGTAGATTTCATTATCGAGATCCCTCCCGGTGAAGGAAGAGAAGAAGAGTTGGAGGGAAAATGGATCCTGCACGCGGACGGTTCGTCCTCGAGCCAAGGATCACGGGTTGGTATACGACTCGCCTCGCCGATAGGAGAAATCGTAGAGCAGTCCTTCAGGCTTAGATTCCCAGCCTCGAAAAATGAAACCGAGTACGAAGCACTCATAACAGGAATGCGCCTAGCTAAAGAAATTGGGGCAGAAAGGGTTCAATCCTATTGCGACTCGCAACTCGTGACCAGTCAATTTAACAGAGAATACGAAGCGAAAAACGAAAGAATCAATGTTTACCTTAAAGTGGTTAAACTGTTATCTGAAGAATTCAAGGAGTTTCTCAACTCAAAGATCCCCCGAAGTGATCTTTCCCGTGGGGCATTGTTCTTCTTGATCTACCTTAGTACCACCTTTCTCGTACTAATGCATCACCTGGAACTTCAGATTCCGGCAATCTTGCGTCGAATGACTGTACTTTTGGTGATGGTCGCAATAGGCTTCAGGATCATATGTATTCCTTACATCGCCACTCTTACGAGGTGATTGGTTTCCCGCTTGTTGATTACCCTTATCGACGTAGGCTACTGTCTTGGAGGACCTCACATCCTTTCCGCCGTAATGTTGTCTCATCTCGTAATACTCCTCCTTTGGTTTTTCCTTCGAACTCGTTGCTTTCGCGCGAGTATACTTTTTTTCCAACGCTGCAACTCTTTGTCTACTTTTACGAAACGAGTTGCGCGACATCTAACGTTGCCGGCTAATTGATCATTGGATCGTTGTGGAACTTTGACTTGTACCAAAGTATTTTGCTCAAGGCCGCTATAGTTGTGTTATCCGTTATGGTCACGTTGGATACGATTTCCTTGAAGCGACCAAGGAACTCGCGAAGCGGCTCGTCCGCCTTCTGAGACAGGGTCCACAGATCGGTGTTCGACGCACTCTTCTGGATGTACATAGAGTAATGCTTCATGAACGAGGTTGTCAAGGTTTGGAAATTGTCTATAGTGTTGGCTTCGAGCCTTGAGAACCAACTGAGCGCTGCTCCACTGATATTTTCCACAAAGAGCTGACAATACCCGGCGTCTCGCTCTTCTGGGGCGAAGTGAGATCTTCCTATCATGGCAGAATCTGACACTAGTGATATTACTGGTGAATGGGGTTCTCTGGGTCACCTCTAGGACTCGCTCGATCTCGAGAGCTGAAATCGTTGCTTGATGAACTTGCGACGTCATCTCGACGATTTTCTCTCTCATTCTTCTCATTTCGAGGTCCTTCTGTTCTTAATCTCTTCGCGGACTGCCGGTGGCGTGCATGGGTTTTGTTGGATCTCGTTTCTGACCCTTTGCACGGTTGCCACTTGGCGAGTCGAGATGTGTGTCTCTGTTTGGAACGTAGGAAACTCGACGTAGAGATTTCAGCGCAGATCGCGAGCCTGATGAGTTTGATCTTCAGTTGCTTGATCAGAGATCTGACGTTGGAGGCTCTGATGCTCCCGAATTATGCTTTCAATTAGCTCGTTTGTATTCTGACTCTCGAGCTCTTTGTGATCCATGCGTTCAATAAACATTTTCATCAGATCGGTTTGGTCGTAGTGCACACCCTTTGACGAATCACTGCTTCCGCTTGCTGGTGGCGGGAGCCCGAGATTCGTCACCTCCTAGACTGCTGTTCGTCTTCTCTATCGATGATAAGTCCGACTATCACCGTCTCTTCGGTCATCATTCTGATCTAAAGTGTTTATGGCTTCACTGGTAGGTTACTTCATGACGTTTTGTTTATCCCGTGGTACCCCGAGGTTTTTGTCCTTCGGGACACAGTATTGTCCCCTCAGACGGCGCCAAATGTTGAATCCAGAAATAATCACAAGGACAATAAGAGCAAATCCAAGTGTTAATCAGTTAGAACATAAACGAAATGTAAGATTTAATATAAACCAAAATCAGAAAGAGATTGCTCGAAGTAAACACTCGGAAATAAATGTTCAGGATGTAAATAAGTTAGAGTTGTTTAAAAACTAGGTTAAATGAATTCGCTAGATAGGATATTAACATTGAATCGAAGTGCGAAATACGGAAATGCGAGCTAATCTAAGCGGAAAGTAAAGAAGACAGAGATTTCCCACTCAAGGGGAGCCGAGCTAGTTGGCGTTTATATCACAATCGTTTGTGAGGTCGCAAGCTAAGATTGACTTTCTAGTCGATCTCGGATCGCGAGATCGGATTACAAGCGAGGTCATAAGCGAGCCTCAGATTACACTCTCAAGTCGATATTCTCTCTCTCTCTTCACTATAGCGAACTCAATCACTTTTTCTCCCTCTTTTCGTACGACATTGTTCCTTATTTATAGTGAACAGTGTCCGGTTTACTATTTACACTTTTAAACCGGGATTCATATCTTTATGGGCCTTCGTTTGTTATGTTCTCCTTCGTCAGCTTTCGGTTCACGGGCTGAATCGGATCTTGGACCTTTTTTGTTGTGATACGATCCAGGTACCAACATGCATGAAGATATAAAATACGAGACAAAAGAATATTGAGTATTTTATATTGTAAGAACATTGTAGCTAAATTATAAAACTATGTAGTCTTTCATAACTAAACATGAAAGTAAGAATGAAATTGAGTTTAAAAAACTTGAAATAAAAAGGAAGAGACTCAACTTGGGAAAAACAGAACAGAAAAAATCCTCGGTGAAAAAGGAAAATGCAACATGAATTTAGGGTTTGAAATAAGAGGAGATGATGAAATTGCAACCTTGCAATCCTTCTCAAACAATCTCTCTGTCAAACTTGTTCAGTTAAGTTTGACGCGTGAACTTCTTTTCTGAGCACCTCTCAGAATACTCTGATGAACTGTCAAACGTTCTTTGACAATCTTTGACACACAAGCAACTTGTCCTCCTTTGCTTGTGAAGACGATTCGCCTTAAACTAGGTTTTGCCTTTTGTTTCTGTAAAATCGATGGTCTTTTCATGAGAGAAGTCTTCCTTATATATAGGCTCCATATGATAGCTATCATGTTCCTAATTGATATATGATATCTACTACGATGCGTTTTGTTGTGATCAACTTAGCAATTTCCTTTTTGACATAAACATGATTTTTGAGATAATCTTTTTGATCAAGTTTGTTGTGATTTTTTTCAGATTAGTCTTCGATATATCTGCATTTCCAATCATTCTCAATCTCCCCCTTTTTAGCTTGAATATGTGCTCGAATACTCCTTGTAGTGACCTTCATCTGGTTTTTGCATCTGTCAACAATTCAAGATAAAAACATCATTCCAACAAGCCCAAACTAACGCATTTATCACAAAGTCACATAGCGTCTTTCAACATCAAAAGCCAAACATAAGACTACTTAAAACTCCCCCATGTTTAATGCCATTTACCAAAGTTGTAGCATTACCAAAAACCAACCTTCTTATCACTCCCCCACACTTAAAGCTGTTAATAAAAAACAACCAACATTCTGACACATACCAGAACCTAAGTCACTTACCAGTACCCGTTAGAACCACTATCCGTCAGAACCTAAGATACTTACTAGAACCCAAACACTCCCCCTATTCGAGATCATACTCAAGCTAAAATGCTCTAAGCATCTTCAAGACCTTGAAGAGTATTCTGGATAAGTTGTATAGCCTCCCTTAGGGCCTTTTTTCACTAGCAGTAGATTTCTCTCCAAGAGGTAAGTACACTTTGAGAGTCAACGAGTCAGAGGACTTGGTACCAAAGACTTTAGCAAGCGCGAGTTCTTCTTCATCTTCACTTGCAGCAGCTGCAGTCTGTTGGCGCAACGCAACATACAACAAATCCCTCAGCCTCTTCTCTAGATAGTAGGAGCGAGGATGCACAAATCCCTCAGAAATCGATGGAAACACATCGATGCACAACATGTCATACAACAAGTTGGGAAAGGGTAGTCTGAAATCACATGCAGGACTTAGCGCGCGGTGAATGACTCTTTCATACATAAGTTGACCAAAAACAACCCGAATGCCATTTTCCACTTTGTATACTAACCGAGCTCTTCCCTCATGAACGTATGACTTGTTCGTAGTCGGCATCCAATTGAATCCACAGATAGTGTACATAGCTCCAAAAACAGGTACAAAGTTAGAAATCTTGAGTTTACTCCACAACATAATTTTGTTACCTGACAGAAATTTGGCCAACTTATCCAAATGCAACGAGTCAGTCTCTGCTCTCCTTTTAACATCTTCTTTAGTCAATTGAGCAAATCCATAATACTTATTGATCCCTTCGGTTTGCCAAATAATTTAGTAGAAACTAGAGAATGGAAAAAATATTTACAATGATAATCATAATGTTATTTATTAGGTTTTATTTTTTATTGAGAAGGAAAGTATGAAAAGATGTTATTTTTATTAAAAGAAAAGATAAAAATAAACTAGATTATTGTGGTTTGGGTTTATTGTTGGGTCATGATCTTTTTAGAAGTTTGGTTGTAAGTTCGTGGCCTGTATTTCTAGGATTGTTTCAGCCGATCCGGTTTGGTTGAATAAAGAAGATTATTAAAAAAATAAAATTAAAAATAAACTAGGATTTTAAATAAAAAGAGAGTAATTAAATCTGTTTTGATACTAACTATACACAGTAGTAAGTTAATCTCTGATTCAATACAGCAAGATAGTCCTAGGATTTTGGACTGAACAGATTGAACCAAGCCGAATCGGAATTTTCGATTTTTGGTTAGGTTTCGGTTATTGATTGTTAACCCATCGAAAGCATCATAAATTGATTTCGCTTATCGGTTCGGTTCGGTTCTATTCGTCGAACCAATTGATTAATCGAATTTCTATTTTTTATTATTTTTATAAAAATGGAATTAAACCAAAAGTAAACTGAAATTTTTGAAAATTAACCAAATTACCCTAAATTAACCAAAATTACCCGAAATAACCGAACCGAATTACCCAAAATTAACCGAGTTACCCAAAATTAACCAAAATATCCAAAATTATTCGAAATTTTTTGGTTTAATTTGAAAATTCGGTTAATTTCGGTTAGTTTTTCTGATACCGAAATACTCGAAAACCGAACCGAAATTTTATTTGATTCGATTCCATAACAAAATTGACAACCGAATAAACCGATCCGTATCAAGCCGAACTGAATGCAGGCCTACAACAAGATATCTATCAAGATATCAACAAATATTGTTGGATTGGGTTGTTGTTGTTGGCATATATAACTTCGAGTTACATCAAATCATGAATTTTATTAGATTTTTACTAAATAGATTTTTCAAGTCATTGAAATTGGAGAAATTGACTTCCCTAAAATACCACGTATTGTATTCTTGTTGTCGAAGAGAGTGAGCTAAATTGGATCAATTTACTTGAGTCGACATTGAATATCATGTCTTTGTAACGATCTTCGCCGCTTATCAATTTGATTTTATTCTTTTTCAAATATCTATGTTATTTTTTCTTTCGAAAGGAAATAGTAAAACTACATTGATATTCAATGAACTTTTTTCCACGGAAAATGAACTTTTTGTTTGAATTAGGAAAAACTCACTAATTGAATCATTTATCTATAAGCTCTGAGAAAACATAGAAAATGAGTTTTTAATAACTTTGACTAGCTATTATGAATCATTTGATAAATGATAATCTACATCTATCCACAACATTGAAATCTTAAATTCTTTTGAGGATAGATAAATCCATAGAGTGATAAATAAATATTACATTTATCTATAATTATGAAATTATTCAAGCTAGTAAAACATGATTTGATTCAATAATAAAGAAATGATGAGTTGTTTATTGCTATTATGAATCATATGATCTATTATTCTTGTTCCATAAAAATTATCTACTATAAACAAAAGATATATTTTATTTCTCAATTATAAAAAGAAAAGAAAATTTTGGATTTTAGTTTAAGAAAATAAAATGTGTAATATTTACAATTTTATAAATTATTGGACTTCAACTACAAATTCAACTATCTCTAAATGTCTAATTTGTTTGTATGATTTGTTGAATATAGTTTTCTAAGTTATGAGAGTTAAATAATTGAAATACTAAAATATAATTTGTAAATTTAGAACACAAATATAAGTTGTAAAACTATGATATCAAATAATTTATTTTTTTAATCAAATGTTGGTTAGACGATATCTGGCATGATTCTCCAATTAAAATGTCCCTCTCTAAAAAGAAATCTCCTGAGACATAGGTGAAACGGTATTTTCATTCATTGTTTCTTTTAACCTTATCTTTTTCATTCTTTCAAATTTTGATACAATATATAAGTTTAATGTTCAAGAAAAGAAATGTAGACCGGGTAACTTCAAATTTCTTTTTGAAAATGTTTTCGAACTAATGAAAACTTTTTAACTTATATTGTAGAAAAATGAAAATTGTTTAACTTGAACGAGTAAAGAACCCATAAAAGAAGTTTGTGATTATAGTCAGACTTTAATCCATTTTCCTGCTAAGTTACACTCCACACTTTTTTTTTGAAAACAATATCGAACTAATGAAAATTCTTACATTATTTTACAGAAAAATGAAGATCGTATAAATTTAAATGAATAAAAAAATACAGAGAAGAAATTTATGAATATAGTTAGATTTTTATCCAGAAGAAATGGAGATGGTGAAAATAACGTTTAAAAACGTTATCTAAGTAATGAATACTCAGTTGAAAAAAACAAAACTAATGAATACTCATAACTCATTTTGTAAAAAGATGAAGATCATTTAACCTAAATGAGTGAAAAACCCCATAAAAAGAAGTTTATGAATATAGTCAAACTTTTATTAAAAAAAATGGAGATTGTTCCTCAAATTGTTTTTAAAAACGTTATCGAACTAATGATATCTCAAAACTCAATTTGCGAGCTTCTTAGTAGAGAGAGATGTGAGAAGTGATTGGTCGAAAGAGAAGCATAAGAGCAATTCTATTAGGAGTTGTATTAAGGTTTTGTGACATCATAAGTTAATAAAAGAAAAAGAAATAATTAAAGAAAATTGAGAAACGGTTCTCATATAAGGACTTTTAAAACCGAATGAGAATCGGTTCTGCATTGACACGCGTCGGCATGTCATTGACTGGGGTAAACATTCTCTCAATCTCCTCTTTTTCGTGTTCTCCGCCACCTTCTTTCTCACTCCGATCTCTCTAACTCTTTTGGATCTATGGCTTCCACTGCTACTCCTTCCCTCCAAGCTCGTACTCGTCAATTGGTCTCTCTCTCCATCACAAATCTCGGATCTTATTTTTCTCATATTTTTATTAGTTTTTCCAGAATATATTCTCCTCCTGCTATAGATCTGATTAGTTTATTTAGATGATCTCGATCAATTTGTTCTTCTTCAGTTGTAGATCTAAGTTCAGAATCTTTTGCTCAACTCTTTCCGTCGTTGTATATTGATGTTATTGAAATTCCTCCATGATTTCATCTCTTCTCGTAGAAATATGCATTGCGGAAAGTTAATCTCGTCGAACTGATGAATATGAATCCAATTGGATTTTTTCTTTATCTGAATTTTGTTAACAAGCTAAAAACACAAAGGAATATTAATGTTTATTTTTATTTATTTTAGGAACTCTAAAATAAGAACCTTTGATGGATATAGTATTAAAAAAATATAATTGAGGTTTCTAAACCTTTGATTATGGATTAAATTTGATTATTTATATTCTTAAGAGTTTTTACTTTAGAAACTCCATTAGGAGTTGCTCTAAACACCTTGTAGTAGGTATAATCGAAAGACGTCAAGCTTGCATCCACAGTGGCTCCAATGTTTTGTGGATGGGAACAATGAAGCTAGCGTTGGATCGACTTGTGTTATGTGTGCTGTGGATCTTATTTTAAAACGATGAACAATGTGTGAATCCTTATGATATTAATTCGTTGATGATAAGAATTTATGTTTCGCTAGTTTTTATAATTGTGTAAATGTAAATTATCTAAGTCTTTTAACTAGGATATGACAATTTAAAAGTTACTTAAATTTTTGAGAATTTGAAAATGCTAGATGAGATTTTATTTTTGCTCAAATTAGTTGCAAACCTGTATAATTTATACTATAAAAAAATTGAATATGACTTTGCCAACTATCAAATTAATGAGCGGATTCTATGTTCTATTAGTTTTTACAATTATATTTATCCAAGTTTTTAAATTGATATTACAAATATCTTAAACTTTTGAAAAATTAAAAATGAAATATGAGACTTTTTTTTGTTTTTTCGTCAATTTAATCATCAAAACTAAATAATTTACATTTGAACAAAAACAAGTTGAACATAACTTTTCTCACTATAAATTTATGACAAGACTCTGCAAAAATGACATAAATATATATCTTATGATTTCTATGTAATTCATAGTCTTTCATGTGAAATTTGATTTTGGGGTGATATTGAACTATGATTTCTATGTATTTTATTGTATTTAGATTTTAATATATTTGAAAATTTTGTATTGGATTTTGATGTATTTAATTGAAGTATGGAGGATTTTGATAGATTTTCAGGGACTATGATTTTAATGTATTTCAAAGTGTTTTAGTTTATTAATGTAAAATTCTAAATTCTAAAATAAATAAATAATATGATAATTAATTAATATGTTTAGTATTTGAATTTTTGTTCGTTATTTTCGTAATCATTATTTTTTATAAAATAAATATTAGTATTAATATCTTTTAGTTAATATACTTAATTCATTTTTAGTTGTACATATATTTTTAAAAAAAATTGGGTACATTTAATAATAGAAAACAGTTGAAAAGAAGAAGAAAATTTAGGAAAAATATATATTAAAATCATTTTTTAAAAAGATTTTCTGTGTTGATAAAAAAGTTGTTTTTGCTAAATATTATAGACACGAAAAGTTTGTTGTACCAAAATTTATATTTTAAAATAAAATTTTATTTAATTGAGAAAATGTAGGAATTGAAAATTTACCAAGTCATTTATTCAATATATATATATATATATATATATATTGTTAGGATAATTTTTATAACTCAAAATATATTAATATTCAATAAATTTTGTTTTAAAAGTTTTATATATAATAACAAATTCATTTGAATTATTAGATTTCCTTAAAATCGATAACATCGACAAAATTAAAGTAGAACAATTGTAATTGTTATATCTATATTATTTCTATAAAAAGCATAATATAATCAATAGTTTATTATTGTAGAAAAAAGTGATAAAAAGAAGTCAAAGAGATAATTATGAAGATGTTGATGAGGCGTGGTTCATATTTTTTAAAAGCGTGGATTTATATATATAAACAAAACCAATTTAAGAGAAAACTTTAGTATGGAAAGTGAATTCTCGGGTAAGAAAAGTTGGGAATTAAATTAAATTTCATAAAAA
>OVAO01001798.1:3517-14153 GCA_900406285.1 Biscutella auriculata
TTCTCGAATGAACAAATTTAAAAAAAAAAACTAAAACTCGAATAACCTGAACCAAGCCGAATAACCGATCACAAACCTCTAATTTAACGTCGTGCCTAACTTTTTTGTCAACAAAAGTTTGTAATTTAAAACAAATCAACAAAAGTTTGTGCTTAGATGAATTAAATTTGAAATTTTATGATTTTTTTTTTTTCAAAATGACATTATTTCATCTAACGGTAAGATTAAATCTGTTAAATCATTTTGTTAATGGTGTTAACGTTGTGCCTAATTTGATTCAATCAACAAAATTTGGTGATTAAAAATTAGATGGATAACCAAATTGTAGTTCGAATATATTTTTTTCTTTGTCAACAACACATAGAATATACAGAACTCGATTTTAAAATAACACAATGATTATACTTAAACAAATCACTAGACTACATTAAACAAAATGT
Source organism: Biscutella auriculata (assembly GCA_900406285.1). NCBI lineage: Eukaryota > Viridiplantae > Streptophyta > Magnoliopsida > Brassicales > Brassicaceae > Biscutella > Biscutella auriculata. The sequence goes on from OVAO01001798.1 coordinate 3,958, forward strand.
CCAGATATTTATCATTAACAAATAGAAAACATTAGACAAAGTACTAAACACACTAAATGGACCGGTCCTTGATTATCTTCTGCAAGGAGTTTCTAAAAGAGAATGAAACCGTCGTCTCGTGTCCTATCAAAAATGCTACTGTTTCTTAGTTTAAATAGTACGCAATGATAATAAAAACCAAAAAAAAATATGGAAAAACAAAAAAAGAGTTTTTTTCTTACAAAACAACTTCTTTTTATTAAAGATCAAAGGTAAGGATTACAAAAGGGACTCATTCCCTTTCTACAATACATAGATAATGTATCGCTTGTGTCATTATAACACAAAAAAAAAGTTATACTCAGAAGATTAGTCTAAGTTTAGTTTATTTTTGACTTTAGAGAAAATTATATTATTAAAATATGTTTCTCATAGTTATATTACATCTATAGGTAATATCCACGATAGTTTTGAAAGTTTTACTAGTCTTCTCCAGTTTGGTGTTTACCATTTTTTTTTCTGTCAACTGTTTACGAGTCTTCTTGTATGAGCATATAGTTGCACATTTTTAATATTTTAGATTTCCAATCTAGCACAAATAATTGACTAAAACATAAGAATTGATTTAAACCCCCCATTTTTCCTTTGTTCATTTTCGGATTTAAACAAGGAATTTGGTGATATTTTTGTATAAATACGAAGTTTCATTTGTTATATATATGACGATTAGTCTAAATTTTAATAATAATAAAAAACATTTAAGAGAAAACAACGATTAACAACTCAACAAAGAACTCGATTGAGACAATTCTAATTTTTTATTCATTAAGATCTCAATATATATATATATTAAAGATAATGATAAAAACTCTTAACTTAAAAGCTTTAATCCTAATTAAGAAAAGAATTTTACAATAACAAAAATACAAAAACAGAAATATTACATAATTGTTAGGTTTCTTTTGGAAATTGGTTTTTACTTCAAAATGGAATTTAGAAAGTATTTTAAAAATGTATTGTTTTGAATGACTTATAATTACTGAATCTCTTAATATATAAAAACTGTTTCAAAAGAAGAATTATTCAAAATTATTTTACAATGAATCTTTCTATGAGTGTTTCTTTTAAAACTTTTCTTGGAGTTTAGTGAAAAAATTAGTTTAGAAAGAAAGTAGAAAAGGAAAAAAATCTTCTTTAAAACACTCATAAATAATTTTTAGGAAAAAACTTTTTTTTTCCTCGGATTAAACAAGGAATCTGTTTTATTCTAACTCTAAATGACATATGTAATTAATTCGAAGATTTCTTAAATAAATCATTTTATTATAAATCATAGTCATATTTTAATCTTAATTAATCATAAAATAATTAAAAAAAATTGGGTCAGTGTGTGCGTCTGTTCAACGATAGCGTAGAGAGTAATGTGTTAAACCCAGACGAAACCTCCGATCGTCTTTTCCTCTTCCTCTTCCTCCTCCTTCACAGATTCTCTTTTCCGTTTACAATTATTTTACCGGCGCTCTATTGTATAAGCTTTTTTAATCGTTGGATGAAATTAGAACGGAGAGAGGGTTTTTCCGTCTCTCGATGACTCAGAGCCATTTTTCAGCCGTAGATTCCTCCGACACTCACCGATTCTCTTTATCCACCGTGGCTGGAACCGATCATCTCAAACGTAAATTCGACGATTACGTCGCTTCTTCTTCTCCTGATTCCGGCGTTGATCTCCTCCTAAAGATGAAGAAACACGAGGTCGACTCTGATCACATGGCGACGTCGCAACAGTCGTCGATTCCTTGGAGATTCAGAGACAATTCTTGTCAGAATCAGTTTTTTTCTTCGTCGGCTGAGTGCTCTTCTGCTCCCGAGTCTTCTGCTCCCGAGTCTTCGAATCGTCCCGAGTCGACTCGGTTGCAAATCTTTGTCAGGATGATGTCTGGAGGGAAAACAATCGTGATCCACGCTGATATGAACGATACCGTGGAAATGCTTCATCAGATAATCGAGTTCAAAACAAAGATTCCGGTGATCGAGCAACGGTTTATCTACAAGGGTAAACAGCTACAGTACGAGAAAACGCTGAGTTACTACTCGATGGAGCAAGACGAGTCGCTTCACCTCGTGGGTCGTATGCAAAGCACTGAGCATCCAGTGGCTTGGCAAACAGTTGATGATATCATGTACTTTGTCTCTCGAATGTACAAAGGTGAAATTATCAATGGAAGTATTGCCTACATCAATGAGAAGCTAACTGCCTTCTTCTCCATGATTCCTACGGAAAAAGACGATTCAATTTCCAAGTATCTCGAGATTTTCTCAAGCTCTTCAGTTCCAACTGCTCTGGTGATGCTCTACGTTTCTTCTTCTTTAGAAACTAACAAATCATGTGCTAAGAGTTCCATTAAGCTCTTCTTGAGTAGTTGCATAACCTTGCCTAAGATTCAGCAGAACTATTGTTTACCGATCGTGTTAGAGTTCTGTAGATTGCTTAGGAAAGCTTGCCCCGATAACAAGCTGTATGTGTCTTGCCGGAGCACTCTGGGGAAGTTGCTGGAATCTTCTGATACATCTGGTGGATTCCATGGTAGAAGGTTGGATCTAGGGGAGATTTTCCCCTACTTTACCGAGTTAGGTGAACTTGTGATGCAAGACTTACTCAAGAATTCAGGGCCTAGTTCCTGTGATGTTCTTATATTTTCTTCCTTTTTGCATCCCTTGAGGAAAGCCGTTGAATTACAAATTGCATGCTCTGTTCCCATTGCTTTAGCTCTTAGAAATACTCTATCGGAGCCAGAAATTGGACATCTTCTTGGGTTATTCAGAGGATTGTTGAGTGCAATGAATGTCTGTATGGGTGGGATTGAAACTTCGCTGGGTAATAATGGAATTGCAAACAGTGAAGTTGTGTCTGCATCGTGGTCTCAATATCTTAATGTTCTAAAGATTATCAATTCGATATCTAACCTCTATCCAGGTGCAAAGCAAGAGGTGGCTGATTTGTTAAATCTCCATAAGGTTGCATTTTGCACCCTCGTTTTGAAATTTGTAAAAAGAGAAGACGACCACCAATGGATTTACGAGTTCAAAGAAGCTACAGTCTTTGAATCTAGGAGGCATTTGGCAATGCTCTTGTTTCCTGACGTTAGAGAAGACTTTGAAGAGATGCATGAAATGCTCATTGATCGGTCCAATTTGTTACCAGAGTCGTTTGAGTACATAGCGGGAGCAAGCGCTGAGGCACTTCATGGTGGACTGTTTATGGAATTCAAGAACGAGGAAGCTACAGGTCCTGGTGTTCTACGAGAATGGTTCTATTCGGTATGTCAGGAGATATTCAATTCGCAAAATACTCTCTTCCTTCGCTCTGTTGATGATTTTAGAAGATTCTCTCCGAATTCAGGTAAACTGTGTCAGGTTATGTTATTTTTCTTATGACATCGTTCGCCTAGTTACAAATGAAATTTGGACCTTGCTTGAACATCCCTATAGTTTCTTACTGTCTAATATCTCAGTCACTATTAATAAAAAAAAAAATTCACTATGCTTGTGTAGAATCATAGTGCGTAGTTCCCACTTGTAGTTTGTTTTGGTGGTTTGGTGAAGGAAGTATGCAAAAGTATACACTTCAAATATAAATAATTATTTTTTTTGTCATCTTAGAAGATCTATGATCGTTTCCTGCTTATTTATCTGAAGTGAAGCATCGGTGAGTGAAACTTATTTGCAAGCCATCTAGCGTTAGAAACAAGAAATAAATTTAACCATATCGCTTTTTGCTCTAAATAGATATGTTGAATGTTGATCCAGTGATATTAATTGTCCTATCTTGTGTTCAGCATCCAAGGTGGATCCGTTGCATCCCGATTTCTATAAGTTCACGGGTCGTGTAATTGCCTTAGCTTTGATGCACAAAGTTCACGTGGGTGTGCTATTCGATCGTGTTTTCTTCTTACAACTGGCCGGGCAAAGAATTACTTTGGAAGATATCAAGGACACGGATCGAATCATGTACAATAGCTGCAAACAGATTCTAGAAATGGATCCAGTGTCTTTTGATGCAAACGCAGGTCTTGGTCTAACATTTGTATTGGAAACAGAGGAGCTAGGGAAAAGGGAAACAATAGAGCTATGTAAAGACGGGAGATCCATGACTGTTAACAGCAAAAACAGGGAAAAATACGTGGATCTCCTAATAGAACATCGGTTTGCCACAACAATCTCCTCACAAGTATCAAGATTTTGCCAAGGTTTTAGTGATATTCTTTCAGATTTTGTACCTTCAAGTTCGTTTTTCAAGAGAATAAACCTAGAGGATCTGGATGGAATGCTTGGAGGAGGAGAAAACCCAATAAACATAGAGGATTGGCAAGCACATACAGAGTACAACGGATTCAAAGACACTGATCGGCAAATAGAATGGTTCTGGAAGGTAAATACAATACACAAAAGATTAAACTTTTTTGAAACTGAGAGGTTTAATGATTTGAATTTTCTTTCTTTATTTTAGATTCTGAAGAAGATGACAGAGGAAGAACAGAGAAGTATATTGTTCTTTTGGACATCGTGTAAGTATGTACCAGTGGAAGGATTTAGAGGATTAGCATCAAAGCTTTATATATATAGATTATACGAAGCTAATGATCGTCTTCCAGTTGCTCACACATGCTTTTACCGTCTGTGTATACCGAAATATCCAACGATGTCACTCATGGAACAACGACTCCGATTCATAGTTCAAGATCATGTTTACTACAGTTTCGGTAAATGGTGATTTGTATAATAGTCTCTCGTTTGGGTGGTTCATAGTAGATTGGTGTCTTTTGGTGTATAGATTTTAGGAGTTGTCGTCAACGTTTGACCGGGAGAGAAAGGTGAAACCTTTTTCTGAATCTTTATGTGTTTTTTTTGTTAACTTATGGATAAAATGAATTTCAACCTTATTATCTAAAGGAGGAAAAGGAAAAAAATTGTTGTTTTGACATTTAGTTTTCAGTTCATGTAGTTTAGAGAACTAAACTATCTTCGATTGAGGTAGTCTACCGCCTACAAGTTCAGTGATCGAAGCAGAGGCCGTCGCCTTGTTAAACGCGGTTCAGCATCTCTCGCGTCTAGGATACAGAGATTGTCCGATCCACACCGATTCAAAGCAAAACGTCGAACTTCTTCGCAAAGTTGCAACTCAACATATGCACCATCATCTGCACAGGTTCTATCTTGAAGATATTATGCGTATCGCTCGTCATTGCGGTTTCACATTTCATTTCGTCAAACGAGCAGAAAATGCAGAGGCGGATTGGCTCGCAAGGCAAGCTCGTGAACATAATTTCCCTTTTAAAATCTCTTGGTTGCCTTTCTCAATGTAATGATATGTTGTANTAAAAAAAAAAAAAAAAAAAAAACTAACTTCGATTGGTAAAATAGCCAAATAGAAATCTACGTTTAAGGTTTTTTTTTTTATGTTAATAATTTGCGTTTTTAATCAAATTAATAAACTAAATTTTGAAGAACCACGATTGTGAAACAATGTCTTGTCCTAGGATTTTTATCCGATCCAAACTATATACAATCCGAAGATTTGCATCGGATTTAGATATGAACAAATATCCGTTCAGATATATGATTTGATATCCATAAATATCGAATCGAATCAGATAATATTTGAATATCCATAAATATCTGAAACCTTAATTAATATAAATTAATATAATGTAAACTTATATTGGAATACTTTAATAAATATATAATTTTTTAGCTTATGAATTTATAATACAAACAAAAATATCAACATTTAAACTATATAATCAATATTGTAAACTATGATGTATTTAATTTATAAAAATGAAGACAAACGTCTAGTAGAGTTCTCATATGTTATAAAGCATAGAGTACAATACAATACAAACAAAAATTAAATCAAAAAGACATTTTACTGTTGGAACTTAACATTTGAAAATTGTTATTAACACCAATCTTTGACTTTTTCTTAGAGAAAACCACATCAGAATGTTTTGAATCAGTATTAGAAACTTTGTTTTCAAATCTATTTTGAACTCTTTGATCGATTCTTTATATATAGTATCACAAACTCAAGTAATGTATTATACAAATTTGGGCGAATAAATTTTGGGGCCCTTATTGGTTTTAACATTTTAATATATTTTAAAATCTATACCAAACCAATGTTATTGCATCTGTGATTTTAAAATCCGTATTGAAACTCTGTGTTATTCGTTTCTTTAATTTTAAAATCATATTTGAATTCTAGTGCTTGTGGTTTTATGATTTTGAAATCATTAATACAATCATGTTTTAAATCCTTGGTATTGAATAAAACATGATTTTAGTAATTTAAAACATGATTTTAGTAAGGATATAAAAATCATAAAATGAATAAAGCAAGTTTAATTAAAAAAGAATTATTAAAATTAAAAGTGAATTTAATGAAACTAAAAATGGAATTTGAGATAAATTTATTAAAATTTAAAATTTTAAAAAGAATTATCAAAATTTAAAATGAATTATTAAAATTGAAAACAAATTTTAAATATATATAAGGGTTTTCTACAAAAAAAACCCTCAATCTAACAGCTTTTGCAAATGTACCCTCCAATTGCAACTTATACACATATATATACAGAATTGTGAAATAAATACACGGTCGAGGATTATATTGCAGGTTTATTACCACTTGATCATTTGATTTGCAATTTCGACATTTGGAGTATAAAATTGCAAAAATTGTTACAATTAAGGGTTTTTTTTGCAGAACCCCCTATTTGATTTAACTGGAACGTTTATCAACAATAATATAGTAATATATTTCATTTATTTTTTATTAGAAAAAAATGGAACATTTTTCTTCTAAATTTTGTTTACGAATTTTGTATGTAGTAAAATGAATTAAGTTAAACTATGTGAATATATAATTCAAAATTTCTATATATTATTTCAGTTTGATTATAATTAATTAGATTGATTTATCAGGATTTCACACTAATCAATATTGGTAAAATGCTTTTTTCTTTGATTATAGATAAAGATATAAAACTCATAATAGTAATATTTAAATTAAATCAAAATACAACAATCATACTAGACTTACTAGTAGCATCAGAATTGACTTATTATTAAAAACACATTGAAATTTAACCAAACCAAAAAAGATAATTTTTTATGATTTATCAAGCTGCCTTGACTTCAACACTTTATTCCTCCACATTTATTGCCGGTTTAACATCTTTCTCTTCCACGATTGTCGGAACTTCAACCGGTTCATCCTCTTTAACTGGAGTTTCTTCTTCTTTGTCATCTTCGATTTCAACTTCAACTACAGTGGTTGAGTCATCTATATCAACTGTTTCCTTGGTCGTCTCTACCGTTGACTCATGTGTTATCTTTGTCTCTTCAGTATTTGGTACTATTTTCTCAGCCTGTAATAAAATAACAATCAAGCTTTGTTTCATCAAATTATAATTCATGATCAATCTTATTAATTGATCAAGAACTTAGAATTATAAACTGAAGACTTTGGTGGTTACAGAGTATCGAAATAAATAATATAATTTTCTTCAACATAAATTGATAAATAAATACCTCAACACTAGCCATTTGGAGACTCTGAAGAAGAAGAAGAATATGAAGGAAGTAAAGAGTAATTAAGTTTATATGTAAAAAAGGAGAAGAGTTGTGAGTGAGTTTAGCGAAGAGAAGAAGACTATTTATAGAACTGATAAAAATTAAAAATTAAATTAAAAAATAAAAGCATATTGATGATGTTTGATGTGTAATATTTACAGGTAAGAACATTCAGTAATTAATCTTACTTTATGATTCTTAAAGTGTCATTGTCACGCATAGCATCTGATAATCAAATCTTCTTGTAAGATTGAGATTCATTTTTTACCTCCATGTTCTTTTTTAATTATTATTTTAATCAACAGTATCTTCTTTCTACATGGCTTNCTTCTTTCTACATGGCTTTGTGGATGAAAAGAAGTTTTTTTTCGAATTAGTTTAGTTTTTTTTTTTTTAAATTGAATTCGTTTTACAGAAAAAAAAATTAGGGGAAATTATGGATTCATATTGAGATTCGTTGTTTGTCAATAATCAAATATGAAGTCTCAACAAATTTATATATTGTTTTAAATATTCACTTCTTATATTAATAATTATACGATATCTTAGTAAGTGATGTTAGTTCAATGATAAAATATTTGACATCAATAATTATTAGATTGAAGTTTCGAGTTCCTATAAAAACATTTGTTTCTCTCATTTATTAAGAATTTCATTAATAGAGTAATTATTTGTAACTCATACTAGTTGATAAAAAAAAAATCATTATAAGATACTTTTAAAAATATTTTATTTTAAATTTCACATTATTCGATTGTAATTATATCCTATAGAACTACTAGTGTAGTTATAACATAACTCGAGATAATTTTCAATATATTTTTTTTTAGAAAATGCTCAAAATAACTTTTACAGGAAATATCCAAAATAGAAACATAAAAAAAATTGTGAATAATGAGTTGGTTCTTATGCTTTCATCTTCATCCTTTTTCTTTTCTTTTCTTTTAATATATTTTTATTTCTCAACTTTTGTTAAGTCGTGTGGGTATAGTGGTTATAGATTCAAGACCGTAACCGTTTTTGGGGCGAAAATAAGAGCGATTCGCAATTTCGCCGGCTTTTTTCGCCGCCGTAGTCCTCGTTTGCCGGTTTCCGGTGACGTTTCCTGTCGAAGAGTGATGGCTTACCAGTTGGTGGGTCGTGGCTCCGTAGTCTTCTCCATTCTAACGATTCCCTGTTGGAATGAGACCCACTCTCTCCCCTGTTTGCACGATCTCCGTTTTTCTCGCCATTGTCAGCGATTCTCGTTGAAATCTGTTCTGATGGTTTTCTTGAATTCTATCTCCTCTCTCATCTTTTTTGTTTTTCTTTTCTTATACAATCTCCTTCTTCTTCGCATTCCTCAATCTCTCGTTTCTTCTGTTTTTTCCCAATTTCTTCATCCCCTGTATTTCAAGCGTGTTAAAATGACAGACAATTTACAAGCTGCTATCCAAGATCTTACTCTCGGTTTGGAGGAAGATCCCATTGTTATGCCAACATCTGTTGTGAATCAGGCTATTGCTGCAAACCGTTTTGCACTCCTAGTTCGAACTACAATCCCGCGTCGCCAGAACCCTCGTGCTTTGTTTTCATACCTCCCTCGTGTATGGGGTTTTGAGGGTCTAGTTCAAGGACGATTGTTGGAGAGCGGGCGCGTTCAATTTATCTTTAATAGTGAGGAAGCTATGGAGACAATTCTCAGACGTGGCCCTTGGTCTTTTGCTGGGCGCATGCTTGTGGTGCAGAGATATTCATCGGCAATGAATCCTTTATCTATGTCAATGATCCCTTTTTGGCTGCAGATCCGGGGAATACCGCTGAATCTTCTCACTCGCCGGCTCGTTGTTGAAGTTGCTGAACGTCTGGGTCCGGTGCTGAATGTTGAATATAATCCTGAAGTCGTGATGCGTGTGGGATTTATCCGTGTATGTATTGATTGGAATATACACGACCCGTTACGTTTTCAGCGTTATTTCCAGTTTCTGCCAGGGGTTAATACCCTTCTCACCATCCGATACGAGCGCCTCCGGGGTTTCTGCTCTGTATGCGGCCTGATAACTCACGACACCGGTGAGTGTGTGATGCAGGCGGGAGGTACTAACGGCTTTGCGGGTCTCCACTCGGATTCAGAGGACGATGATCCTCCCCCGCCTTTGCACCATGACGGTCCCATGGCGATGCAGACTGCTCCTGCTACTGGAGACAATTCTAACACCGGGTATGATGCCTCACCGGCGTCTGATTCTGACCCTATTATTGATCTTACGACCGGATCCCCTCCACCTTCCCCTCCACTGCTGGTTCCCGCTGTCGAAGTTTCGTCGCCTGAGCTTTCTGAGTCTTCCGATTCTGTGCCTGATGAGGATGACCAGATCACTACGTTGGGTGATTCACGCCCTTCTTCGTTTACCGAAACTATCAGACAAGTTAGTTCCTCTCCAATTGCTGTTGTTGGTCCCCTTCCTCCCTCTGTTTCTTCGTTCATGGACATTACATACCAGCGGAAGCGTAAAGCAGAGGCTGATGCTGATGACCAACCTTCCTTGAAAATACCATCTCTTGAACTGGGTGAATCAAGTGGATCCAGAGCTGAAGATGGA
>OVAO01001799.1:0-11204 GCA_900406285.1 Biscutella auriculata
CATGTGCTTCCTCTTATCAACATATCCTTTTCACTGGCGTGGAGTGATAGAAAGCTCCAGGGCCAAAGGAAGTCAAACTAGTGACTTTTTTATAAAATCGTCTACAAGTCTGACAAAATAAAATTAAAAATCGTTTAAAATTATAGATAAATTATAATATCAATTTACTATCTTTTTTACAAGTAAATTATTCTATATTAATTTAGAAACATTTTAAAATAATAATCGTATCTTTATCTATTATTTTACATCTATATCATGTTGATGTGTTACATATTGAATATTTCTTAAAAAATATTTGAAATAAAACTTTATTTACTATAATAATTATTTTAAATAGTCATTCATTCATAAACTAATATTTAAATTTATTTAAGTTTTTTTATTAATTATTTTAAAATTATTTACAAAACAATAAAATTAAATAATAAAGATTTGATATCTTTCTATTATTGATTCTAAAAATATTTGCTTACCAATAACATTAAATAATTAAAATTTGATATTTAATTGTATCATTTTAATTAGTTTTAAATATGTTATACATCCTTTCATTTTTATTTGTTGATATTTCTTTAAAAACATGGATCAAAGTAATTTATTCATTCATATAAAAATAATAGATATATGTAGTTAAGATTCAAATTTTAAATAACATACATAAATTATTTAACATATGCAATAAACTAATATTATGATAAAATCTAATATATATATAATTGTGTAACACATATTTACCTATTAAAAATGAATAAAAACATTTAAAATATTATAAACATATAAAAGTATAAATATTTTATCCCACCTAAAACATAGGTCAAAAATTTAATATTAATTATAGGTCAAAACTAAATGTGAGATTGCATTTGTGTTTATATTAATTGTAAAACTTTTTCTGTACGTACTTAGATACGATGTTTATATAGAGTTAAAAGTAATCAGTGATATATTTAAAAATTTAATAAAAAAAAATATTGATACTCTCTTAATGCTACAAATAATAAAACATTTCTGAAAAAATTGGACCAAAGAAAAAGAAGTTGCCGATGAACACCAAAACAAAATACAGCTTAAATATCTCACAAAAGCATTTAAGGATATTAGCAAAGCATTTAGAATATTTCACCACGATTAATTAAGGTGACAAAACTGAAATCATTAGAATAAAAACCTAACTGTTGTAATTTGTATAACTAACTGTTTTCGAGTAATTATTTTTATTATATAGAAATATTGTGTATGCAAAAAGTGTAAAATAATAGAGACAGACAAATCAAGTCCCAAAAGAAGTCACACGTTTGAAGAAGAAAGTGGAGACAAATGCATAATAGACAAGACAAGACAAGCATTAGCAGCATCCCATTTTTCTTGTCTATTCGAATAGTCTTCCACTAACCAAAACGCACGTTTCGTCTGCGTTTTATTTGACACGTCTTATGTCGTTTGGTTGACAAAAACAAAAAAAACATTACATGACAAAAAGAACTTCTTAATAGGATGTTTTGCAGTCAGCTAATTGTTATACACATTACATCAAATTTGAAATACTATATTAGTATATACTACTTTACATTGGGTTCAAAGATTCCTAATTAACCTTTTTCATATTTAAACCATGAAAGAATGACACAACTATACTATAGTTTGTAGACTATCTCAACTAGTATTATCGTTGCTTTATCAAATATATTTCAAAATTTATTTTTGCAAGTATAGATTCTCAAATTTTATGAAAGTATAATTGTTATTATTTAATAAAATATAATTTTTCAGAAAAGTTAATTTAAAATTCGTTAGTTTCCAAATTATAATAAAATTTAAGATTATGAAACTAAGTTTCTCTATTTTATATATATAATTGATCGAAAGTGCTATTTAATTATCAATATGTTGGTTAATTGACAAAATTTATTTTTTTATCAAGATGTTGAAATAATTAAAAAATGATATTTAAAGAAAAAGTTGAATCTGAAGATTAATCATTTTATTTTATATTATTAGTTAGAGGAATAGCACATGTGTTAATAATTTCTTAAAAAACTAAAGTTTAGTAGCTAGAGATAAGATAATTATTGAAATGAACCATATGCCTAATTATATGGATATGCCTAATATTAGATCAATATGAATATTATATATACTTTCACACAGTGGACTAAGTGGTTTCTCTATTTTCTTCGCATGAAATAATATCATATGTAATGTGTGTTTGGGGTTTCATGTAAGAATAAGTCTAATCGAAGTAGACCAATGTTGACAAGTCGGTCGAGAATTCGAGATTATATATATTTTTTATTCAAAACAATTATAGTTATTTGTTATCCTTAAGGTATATCCACTGAATAATCTTGCACCAAAAACAACACTAAACAACCAAATTTGGGAAGGCTTTTTCTACGACCACATTTTTGGGTAAACAGCTTTTATTCGAAATTAGAAAAAAAAATTATAACTTCTAGTTCTAGTGGGTGAAAACTTAAATTACCATCACGCCTTTATTATGAAAACATGATTTTTTACAAGTCTTAGACTATTTACAATGGGTGGAGTTGAATTAAATTCAACATGATGAATGACTTACAATGGAAGTGTTGAGTGAGGTGGAGGAGAGAAGATGTTGAATAAATTCAACATGTTGAATCCGATTTCTTTTCTTTTTTTTCTTTTTTTTTTCAAAAAAATAGATAAGATAAATGACAAATGGCGTGATGTTATTGGTCGTTGAGATTCTTAATATTTTTTTCTACCCGAATAATTTGAGGTACATTATATCAAAATAAAATATTTTTTCTATTTATAAAAGTTATATCAAAATTCATCAATTTTTTTACTCTATAAATAGAAACTTGTTTCATTTGATTTGGACACAAATAAAAAATCAATAATGGATTCCAACAATAACCCTTTTTAACATCCAAAATTCTACTAATCACCCTTTTAACTAGTCAAATCTCACTACTAATCAATAATGAACCTGTTTCTTTTTCTTCTACTCTTACTAAAATATTTTAAGTTTTTATATCTGCTTTATTACTATTGTATGACAACTAAGTATTTTGTAATTTGAATAATGAAAAAATAGTTTTCGTATTTATTACTACAAAAATGTTAAAAATAAAATACGAAAAAATTATTTCAAAAATATTAGTCTTTAATTATTTTGACTTAATTTTAATAGACAATTGCTGATCTGTAATTACAAAATTACAAAGATAAAATAAAATAAAAAATGGTGGGGTAGGTGTTGAATTTTATTAAACAAATGCATTGTAGAGTATAAAATTTGAATGAATGTTGAATTAATATGTGGAGGAGAGAGAAGATGAGGTGGAGTGTTATAATTGGAAAATAGGGTGTTGAATTTTTTTTTCCGTTGTACATAGTCTTATGAGCATAACATTTACTAATTTATGTAGGAGAACTTTTTTATAATATAACCTTTTAACTTTATTTTTCCGAGAAAAATAGTAAAAGTGAATTTGAAAGACATGTTCATTCGAATTTCTTTTATTATTTTTAAAAACCTTTTTGTCAACTATTTGTTCAAAACATTAAAAACATAATTTCTACTTTTTTTGTTTTAGAACTGAAATAATTTACCTAAGTATGTCCCATAGTTTGGAAAAAATATAACAAAATAAACCTTTAACCTTAAAGTAGATTTAGTATGAGTATGGAGTTTAAAATCCAATGAAGAAAACTTTGAAATAGTGAGTAAGAAAAAAATAAAAAAGACTAGAGAGGAAAAAGGAGATGAGAGTAAAAAGTAAAGAAGCTTTTGAAAGAGAAGTCACTTATTAATGTTATTTCAGTTTGTTGCAAGGACTTATCCATATGACGGTGATAACGACTCTTTCTCTAATCCTATCATCACAATTCACACGTAAACCCCTTAATTAATTTATCTCATTACATATAATAATTAATTAGACTATTGAGAATTACATGAAGAAGACCTTTTGATAATTGATGGGTTTAAAGACTGCGTGAAAGTATATATACCTTGACAAGTATATTATAAAAGGAAAATGATTCACATGAATTGCCATTAACTAATTGACTTGTTTATGCTTGTTAAGGTAATCAATTTTTTGTAGGCAAAGAATATANCTTTTGATACCTTGACAAGTATATTATAAAAGGAAAATGATTCACATGAATTGCCATTCACTAATTGACTTGTTTATGCTTGTTAAGGTAATCAATTTTTTGTAGGCAAAGAATATACGTAAATTTTAGCAAAAAAGAGAAAATAGACTCATTAAGAGTGTTCCATAGCAAAAAAAAAAACTATAATAAACATGGCCTAATTTTAAAGTTGTATATTTAATTTTTTTCTATGTACAAAAAAGTATTTACATTGTAAAGGCTCAGTTGTAATAATTATCTAATATTATAAAAATTGTGGACATGTCTACTATTTTTTATACAAAATAATAATACTTTTTAACTAAATAAATTTTAAAAGGAATACAGCATGCAGACTTTCTAGGAGGCCTAAGTCACCTATCATATATATAATAATACTTCTGATGAGAATCGATGAATTAGCTCTGTATGATCATATATATATATATATATATATATATATACTTATTAATTTATACAAAGATTAATTAGAAACAACCTCAAAATGAAATTTATACCTCTTATTAATATTGGAAGGTTGCTTAATCCTTCACATGAGTTCGAAAATATAATATTTATCGAGTTAAACCAAATCACGTTTAATTGATTATGTAATCTAATAGTTGATGTTAGTTAATAATTATGTTATTACCGGAATCGAACGCACATATTAACGATAAAAAAAAGAAAAGAAAAGCAAAGTCCTGTCTTTGCAACATGAAGCAATATTAACCATGTATATCAATATATTAGTATGACTTTAGGAATAACTAGTATTAAAATTAAATGGCATTTATGTAATTTCAAAAAGTCATAAGCCCAACATAACCCAAGAAAAAGAAATATATATTTACAAAATGTAAAAATAAGAAACTCTAACCAAACCATCCCTTGACACCTACTCCTCCTTTATAAATGATAAGTCCTCTTCTGCTTCCAACACATGTTCTCTTCTTGCAGAAAAAGTGAGACAGAAAAAAAAACACCAATTGAGAGAAGAAGAGAGAAGAAACATGAATAACCATAACGAAGATGATCATAATCTTCTACACATTTCTCAATTCTACTCTAATGTCTATACTCCAATAGTACCACATCAAGGTTTGTCCATTCTAAACTTCCAAATCTTTCTTTTTCATATTCTATATAAACCCCAAAATTGGTTATTACAAATATCCTCAAGTGGATCTTTTTCTATAAGAATTTGTCTTTGGTCTTTTTCACATACCAAAATGATACTACTACCTAGACCTTTGTGACAAGTTTATAACAATAGTATTGATGTGCTTGTCTTTAAACCAGCAGGAGAAGCGAAACCAGCACGGAGGAGGAGAAGGAAGAGCAAGAGTGTTGCGGTGGAGGAAGATGGTGGAGATGGAAACAATGGATGGTTTAGAAAAAGGAAGTTGAGCGATGATCAAGTAAGAATGCTTGAGATTAGCTTCACAGACGAACATAAGCTTGAATCTGAGAGGAAAGATCGGATTGCGTTGGAGTTAGGGCTTGACCCTCGTCAAGTCGCCGTATGGTTTCAGAACCGCCGTGCACGGTGGAAGAACAAGCGGCTTGAGGATGATTACACAAAACTCAAGAATGTTCACGAAAACGTCGTCCTTGAGAAGTCTCGTCTTGATTCTGAGGTTCGTGATAAGTCTTCTCTTTCTAAAAGAAGAATAAATTATTTTTGTAATCTATATTAATATTAAAGTTACAAGTTTAGAGCCAACAATGTTTTACCAACAATTATCTCATGAACATAAAATATTAAATTGTTTTACCTCGAAATATTGTTTATTTTCTCTATATATATATTATAGATATATTTTTCTAGATTCCATTTTTTTTGAAGGAAATGCCAATTGCCGAAATATTAGAGACATGAGAAAAAAAAAAACAGAATTCAAAATGTTGAATTGATTATTGTTTTTTTTTTTTTTTTTNTTTTAATTTTTTTTTTTTTTTTTTTTTTTTTTTTTTTGGAATTATCTTTGTTATATAGAAACAAAGTCATGCAGAAAAGTGAATTGCTAAAAAAAACAAAAATTTCATTTTATTTGAATTATATTTCCGTACAAAGTCATTTTGTTTTATAGTGATTACTCACTTGCTTGTCGTAGTCATCGTGCATCATCAAAATTCTAAGAATAACATGATTAGCTATTTAATTAATAAAATTTGAATTCCAAATTAAGGTTATTCACCTAAAGGAACAGCTCAACGAAGCTGAAAGAGAGATCCAAAGACTAGCACAAAGAGTGGAAGGAACATCAAGCAATAGTCCGATCTCATCAGTGTCCGTAGAAGCCAATCATACGACACCGTTTTTCGGAGATTATGAAGTCGAAGACAACGGTGATGGCTGCTATGAAAACTTGTTCTACTCACCTGATTACATTGATGGGCTAGAATGGATGACATATTTTACGTAGAAGATTACGTACCAGCTAATTTTAATATATAGTTCGTAAACTTATGATATATATATATATATCATTTTAAATGCTTAGTAGATATCTATAACGAAGTAGAAAGTTATATATATAAGTATATAACGATATGTCTATGGCTACATATAGTGGATACCTTTCTCTAAGGTAGATAGGTTAATTTGTTTGACTTAGAGGTCAAGTTTGGATAAGTAAAATGTATTATTTCTTAATTCTAATTGAATTGTGATGTTTCTTTCGTCTAATTTATATGTCTTAAATACCTGTGTAGCATAAATGCTTTATTTTCGAAGATAAATACTTCACAAAAAATTATAGCCAAAAGTGTATCAAGCAAAAACTTATATACATTCACACCCTTAACTAGAAGCTTAACATATCTAATAATTTTAAATGAAAAATTATCTAATTTTAGATATATCTAATTTTTAGAAAAGAGAATCTTATCTAATAATTATATAAATTAAAAAGGCTAACTAACAAAATTTACATATAAAAAAGAAATCAACAAACTACAAAACACTAAAAAACAGTGTTATCGAAGTTACTTTTAATGAAAAACCATATAATCACATAATTGATGATGATTATGGCAAATTTATTAGACTCCTAAGCAAATTCGTAAGCCCAAAAGTATTTAGTCCCATGTGTTTTAGGTATTCTACCAAATAGTTTACATATTTATAACGTAATAGAGAGTTGCTGATTATGCAACCATCTTCTTCGTCTTTTTATATCTTTAAAAATAATTATATTTTGTATTTTTCATCTAAGTTTTAATTCTTTTCCTTTTTTTTATTCTTGTATAGTAACAAAGCTCATACGAACTAAATTTTTTTTCAATAAGCATAGTATACTTGCTATAAAGGTCAACAGTTATTTTTTAAAAGGACCTTCTTTGTTATTTCATTTTTAAACTCTGTAAAAGATGATCATCTAAAAAAAATCTTTACTCAAAAAACTCTCGACTCAAACCCTAGCCGCCTGAGTTTTCTCCGAGACATTCCCCTTGCTCGACGGTCGGCGGTCCAGTCTTCATCGTCGTCGGCCGTCCTCCTATGCCTCTTTCAATTTAATTGTGTGGTCCTTCTTTTTGGCTCTGGTTTCGGTGGCTCAGTCTTCACCTGGTCTCGTTGTGGTCTCTGCTGGCTCCGTTGCGGCCTCTGTCTGCTCCTCTACTACAACCTTCGCTGAAGCGAGCCCATATCTAGCCTCCTCCGCCTCTCCCTTTGCTCGTTTGCCATGTCTCCTCATCTTGAGGCTCTTGGGGCGAGATGTGTTTTTGTCTACTTTGGTTGTTGTAGGTTCGTGTCTGCCTTGTTAAGTTTGGTTGATTATGAGGATGTGGCTCATGTTTGGTTCTCTGGCGAGTTTTTGCCCAGATCATGTTTCTAGATGGTGTGAGTCTTTAGTCGTTTCCTGTTTTTAGTCAGTCTGTGTTGTGTAGTGCTTTTTAGGCCTGTTTCTGAACCCGCTTTTTTGCTTTTCTAATTGTTGCTCGACGGGTTCCTAGAGCCGGTTTTGAATCGTCTTTATGCTTAGTTCTCGGTGGGATCAGGCTTTTTTTTTAGTCTTGGAAAGTGCTCTTCTCCGTGAAACGGCAAGGTCGACTCTTCTTCCGGAGTTTCTTTCGTACCATGGAAGCCTCGAGTCAAAAAGGCATAGTCCTTCGGGCCTTCCAGAGTCCTTTGTTTCTGTCTACTGTTGCTCGTTGGATCAACTCGCTAGATCGGGTATAAGATGATCTACTAGCCTTAGGCGTTCAAGACTCTGTCAATAATCGGCAGCAATATGGTTCCTCTCAACCTCCGTCTTCGACATCTCATTCCTTGTCCCATTCGTTAGCTTTTGGCGTTCGTCTCAGGTCTATTCGTAGTTTGTTGTCTTGTCGTCGGATTATTTCTGTAGATCGCCGGTTTTGCTCACGAGGTTTTTTATTTAAACCGCCGTCTTTGTTTCTGTTTCTAGTTAGTGTCATCTCATTATCTAGATCGGTTTCAATTGGTGTAAAAAGTCGCTCCTCTATCTATAATATTATCTTTTGCGTGAATAAAAAAACTATGTAAAAGATAAGATTATTGATGCAAATTTTGGCTATACAATATATTTGTATTTGTTATTTATGTAGTCAAATATTTTGAAATTATTGGGGAACAATATTTATAAAGTTAAAAGACTGGAAGAAAATTGACAATTTATCATATGCTTTGTGTTTATATATATATATATATATATATATATATATATATATATTATTTTCAATAATATATGTAATATATGAGATTTGATCCTCGAATATCACAACGACTACACTAACACAAATTAATAAGTTAACCGTTCTGTATTTTAATATATATTAAGTAATGTTTCATTCAAATATGGTATTTTATATGAAGTAATGTTTTCAAATAGAAAGTTAATTACATTTTTTACTTTTAATAATTATTTATATTATTCACAATAGAAAATTGATAAATTATATTTTCTTGAAAAAATAAGAAAATAAATGATTTTAATGTGTGTAAAAATAGCAAATAGAGAGGGTGTCTTATTAAATAATTATTGAATTAGAATGAGAAAGGAACCATTTGAATATGGAATCTATAGGCTGATAGAAACTAAAGCATGTTTACTTGGTCAGATAGGTAGGTACGTGTTTTCATATGGACTGCGCACACACACGAACGCAAATGTACATGTATATATATATATATATGTTTTAAATTTCTAAGAATGCATGTAATAGGATATAAGCTACTTAAAATATAGGTTTTCTTTAAAAACATTTCTAATTATTATCATAAAAATTGTATGGGCATGGTTGAAAATAAACGGATAAAGTGTCGCACATGATATACACAAACATAAACTAAACGACGATAAAACTTTAGATGTCGGAGGATAAGATTTTGCCACAAATTTTGAAAGAAATTCGGATAAAATGTAGCTCAATTAGGTAACAAGTTCACTTCATGTGACAACAAAATTAGAGAGCTTATGCCTATAGAATAGTCCAATATTCACTTTACAAAATATCAAGTTATATATATACCAATACCAATATCTATTTTAAAAACAATTAGTTAAGAAATTCCAAAAAGGTAGAATGCTTGTGTAGTGGAGCCTTTCTTATCTCTCCAAAACTCCAAATTTCGATTATTGTCGTCTCTCAAACGTGAATGGTAAAAACTAATTGTGTATAAAGATCTAGAAACAGTTCAACTAATTAGAACAACTATTTTAGCTGTATTGATCTTAAAGAGTTATTGCAATAAATAATTTAATTTTAGTTAGTTTTTTTTTTNTTTTTTTTTTCTTTTGTAGAAATAACAATTTGGAAACAAAATTTCTTTAACATGCTAAATGATATTCTAACTAAATTTTTTGTTATATATTAAGTGGCGCTTTCAATCTTTAAGATAAAAGTCATTGTATTTTTATTTGTAATCATTATTTAAATTTTACGGTCTATTTTTTGTTAGTTAAATTATGTTTATGTATATGATAAATAATGTTTTATTTTAAAAAGTTAAGAAATTGTATAATTTTTTAATTTTTATATAAAATTTTAAAATATTATCTAAAATAAAAAGAGTGTGTTAAATAACGGATAAAGTAAATTGCATGTTATTTATCTAAATAATATATTATTTCCTTTAAACTCATTATATGAACAAAAAAAAGTTTGTTATATATTTTAACTAATAACATGTTATTTTCTCAAAATTGGTATGATACAATGTCTTATATCCTTTTATATAAGCTATGTTTTTTTATTCATTATGATTTTGGTTTACTTCTTCTGAAATTCAGGTTCTCATTTGCTTTAGACAATTTTGTGCTATTTTAGTTTCTACAAACTTCCTCGTTCTCTAGTTGTTCCTCACTTGCTTGTCTTAATCATTGGGCCTATAATCTTAAGACCCAAAAAATAAAAACTATTCAAATGAAACATTTCTTTATTGACGTACACTTTCTATGGAAGCTTTTGACTTTATCAATGTTGGAGAAGTCAAGGATTTGATTTATCCTAATGACCTCAAAAGAGAATACTTTGGGATGAATATTCAACAGCTGAATTGTAATATCCGCTACTACAATATAAGTTGGGAATTAGACCAGGTTCGTTTCTGCATTTGCATTTAATATATCGATGTTGCATCTGTATTCAATATATGGATGCTACATTCATATGTTGTTTGTTTTTGTATCTCCATCCAGTATCTAACATCCAACATCCAACATCTGGATGTTATATTTCAGATGTTGTTCGTTTCTGCATTTAACAACATCGAGATGCTGCTAATGTAATTCAAATATTTCGAAAAACATGATTTCGTATTTTTTCGAATAACCGTTTTTTTCCGAAAAGCTGTTTTTCCGAAAATTTGTTTTTCTGAAAAGCCACATTTTCCAAAAATCCGCATTTTCCCAAAAAACGTTTTTCCGAAAAAGTCGCTTTTACCGAAAAGTCGCTTTTCCGAAAAGTTGCTTTTGCTGAAAAGCCGTTTTTTCCGAAAAGTCGCTTTTACCAAAATCCACTTTTACCGACAGTTGCTTTTGCCGAAATGTCGCTTTTTCCGAAAAGCAGCCATTTCCGAAAAGTCATTTTTCTGAAAAGCTGTCTTT
>OVAO01001801.1:0-14150 GCA_900406285.1 Biscutella auriculata
TATAAAACCAAAAAAAAAGCATGGGTCCACGCGCTTAGTTACTAGGCTTCCTCGTGCAGCCCACTTGTCTTCTAATGTTTCACGTGGCTTATGCAACAAAACGGAACGANTTATAAAACCAAAAAAAAAGCATGGGTCCACGCGCTTAGTTACTAGGCTTCCTCGTGCTGCCCACTTGTCTTCTAATGTTTCACGTGGCTTATGCAACAAAACGGAACGGAAACGGACCAAAAACGAAACGGAATTGGACAAATACTCTAAAGACTTAATGATTTACCTTTTTTTTGTTTGCGTCATTTTCCATGTCCATCTCTTATTTTCGTCTCTTTGCCACCAATCTGGTTTTTGTCGGTTGTATATTTTTGTCACTTGCCTGGAGAGAAATATATCAATAAAGATATACCAATGTTACTACAAAATTCTTCACAGCGTGAAGTGATAAGATAAAGTATCAAAGTAATTACAGTTAGTCCTCTACTGAAAAAAAAATTCTTCTACATGAAATAAGTATTAGATGTTCTTCTATTGCATGCAGCTATCCGGTATAGTAAACAAAGTGATTTGCATTGTAGTCTTAGTCCACCGAGAGAATTTACCTTCATCTGTCAAACAAGTTTTCTTTTCCATAGTTGAAGAATCTGTCTTGTTTCTCAGAACTGATGAGAAAGATGCACCAAGTTGTGACACTGAAGGTTGAGCTTTTCGGTCATCCCCATTTTTGGCAGCTGTTTCTCATCCTCTAGTTCTTCCAAGATTGACTAATTTCAAACCTTCTCCTTGTGCACCTACCTTTGAGTCTTTTCCTTAGTTTTCATCTGAATCATCTGGAGATTTGAAAAGACTGCTCCACTTATCAACATGCGTTGCTCATATGTCATCTATCTGCGCAAGAGAAGATGTTGGAATAGCCTTTCTGGCCGGTGATGCAGCACCTCTAAATGTTGATGGTGCCCTTATAGATGGCGATGGTGAAAACAAACGGAGCAGTTTGTTTGTCTGACCTCGGTCCAGTTCAAACCAAAATATCTTTTCGTCCATGTAGTTCTCAGTAATTACTGGCCTAGACTTTTCTTCAGGTAAGGGCACACACCGAACTCGGGCTCGTATCTCTACCTGTGCAAAATAAGCAGAGCAAGATACATTTGGGTTTAGAGGACGTTTGAGTGAATCAGTTATAGGAAGCGTTATGTATTAAGTAAAGATACCTGAGCAGGGTATGGACTCGGATCTGTCCCATTTGGAGACCAAGGTTTGGGATCAATGTTCAGTTTCCCGTCAAATCGGGATCAATGTTCTTGATATATGCCATGTGATGGGCTGGTAAATCTGGTCCACGAACAAGTATCATTTTCAAAACCTGTTGGTCACTAAAGTTTTAGCCTCAAATATTATACTGATTACATAATAGCCAACTAACCAAACAAATTCTTACACTAACACTCTTTGATCGTGCTGAACTTGCATCCAAAAATAACCCCACAAAGATCTTTTTTCTTAAGATTCCTCAAATGCATAGTTACATAGCCAGATGCAAATTGGCTATCTGGAGCTAACGTATAAGTCTTTGTCTTCCTCCCAGCACCCATTGCTTCTCACCACAGAGAATCAATGTATGTTTCCAAAGAAAAGCTTAACAAAGCAAAAAATGTTATTGAGTAAATTGAACCGCCACAACAAAATTGTATCCAAAATCAACAAGCGATTTGCATATATTCTTTAAACTATTCGCTTACAGAAACCCCTTACCACGAGAAATATCTATCTTGAGACAATGTTGACCATGCTGAAATTTGTTGTCTCTACCAAGTTCAGAAACAATAAGCAAGGACAAATTTCTAAAGGATCTCCAAATACCGAACGTTCATACCAGCTCCCAACTTCAGAAACAAAAGAAAGATCTCAGAAACAAAACAAAACAAAAGCAAGGACAAATTTCTAAAGGATCTCCAAATACCGAACGCATATTTGTTCTTCCCACTCTCGAAGAAGAAGCCAAACTGAATTCTATCTGATTCAATTTGAATTTTATCTGATCTAAACCACCAAAATTTTGAAAAATGGAGTCGGGATGATAATCGCCCTTAGCGAAGCTGGAAACCTTAAGTAACGGGATTCTTTTAAAATTATTTGTCTCGACTTCTAATTAGCAGTTCACTGGGCATTTTATATTAAATTATTAATCTACATCTTAAGATTTGGGCTTTTGTTGAATATTAAAGGGCTTTCCATTGTGATTTTATGTTAATCTATTTTTCTATTTTTGGGCTCTTGTTAATTGTTAAAGAGCTTATAAAATCAGACATCGATGTGATCTTAATACCTTAGTAGGTAAATGCCTTTTCGTTGGTGATTATATATTAAATTATTAATCTTTTTTTCTCAATCATTAAACTATTAATCAACATCTCAATGTATAGATTTTTGTTAATTGCTAAAGAACGTTTCATTAATCCACATCTCTAACTTTTGTTAATTGCTAAAGGGCTTTTGTATAAAATCAAACATAATTTAATTATAAAACATTAATTACTAATGGGCTTGTGTTAATAGCTAAAGAGCTTCGCCTATAAAATCAAAAATTATAATAGCTAAAAAGCTTCGCCTATAAAATCAGAAATCGAGTAAGCAAGAAGAGTTTGGGCTTCACAATAATTTTGGACATCAGGAATATTCTCCTAAAGAAATAGATACAGATCCAGGATCAACTACTCTAAAGCCATCCAATTATGAAGTGACAAAAAGTTCCCGAAATGGGCCTACGTCAAAACCAAACATTAACTTTTTATCTTCATCGCATGAATTTTCAGTCTTGTATTCTACGTTGGTTTCTGTGCAGACGGTGAGAAGAATATGTTTCGAGAAATATATATCCAAGCCAGTTGTGGCACTCAACATTCCTCACATCAACCTCGTTGAAGTTGGCATGATTTACTATGTTTAAGCCTTTAAAAAAAAAAACTCGTGTGTAGTATTAATAGCATCATAGTTCATTCATAGGAGGAATAAACTGCAACATGGTGTATTTGATATTTGCTGAGATCGACAACGTTTTACATTTGTCCCAAAAAGAAGTGCATCAGAAAAGTTAAGCTGAGACAAACCAGAAGATGCAAGTTGTAGAGAACATACATTTTTGGAAAAAGAGTATGAAATATATACATCTCTATAGTATTATTTCAGAATCACTTTAAAAAATATAACCTTAAATCCGTAAAATATTACATGATATGCCATTAGAACAAATAACAAATTAAAAGTATTCATTAAGAATAAAACTGGAAATATATGTAATCAAACAATTAGGTTGTAATAATTTAAATATTGAAATTTAAAAGATAAAAATATAGTTATATATTTAATTTCGTTTTTTTTAAATATTCTACTTAGAAAATATTTAAAAATAAAATAAATATAATTCTAATTAAAAATAAATAAAAATAATTATAAAATCAAATATGTTAATATTTGATTTATCCTTTACAACAAGATCCTAATTTATCTCTCTTTTTAAATTTCACAATATTCAATTTATTTTTTTGCCCAANATGTATATGTATAGTATAATTACTATAATTTAAATATAATTTTTTAGTATATTGACTACAATAATTTAAATATAAGTTTTGGTATTGGTTTTATGTACATATATAAATCTAATAAATATAACAATAAACCAAATTATATTAATATTGGATTTATGTTTTTAGCATAAATATGTTTTAAAACTATTTTTATCAAAAAAGTCATTTAAAATTTTATCTTCAGTGCAATTGTAATCAACAGGTAAAATCATGATCCATAAATAAACATAATAAAAATAAATAAATTTACAGAAAACTATTTAGTATTATTTATTAATCACACATTTTATTTTTAAAATATATTTCTCTATGAAATTAAAATATCGTAAAATTATAGTTTAAAAAAACATATGCCCACATACATTTTTGGAAAAAGAGTATGAAATATATACATGAATTATAAAATAAAAAACAGTAAGCAAAACATATTCTTATGCCATTTAAGTCATTATAAATATTTGTATAATCTTAAAATCTAGGATTCAATTTTCACTCAGAGTTGGACATCGGCCTATTACATAAAGTTTATACGTTAATTCCTCAAGTAATACGTTAATTCTAGATGTCTTATCTGAAAACAAGGCCCAGATATGGTGGGCTTTTACTACAGTATTAGAAAAATTCAATGCTCCTTTAGCTAGAAGTCATCTCCCTCTCCATTATCCGCTTCCTCCCTTTCTAAACCTCTGGGATTGTCGCAGAGATGGCATCTTCGCTCCCAACTACAGACCTGACTACTACTACACCCCTCGTCTTCAAGCTCTTCTCCTTTCCTCCTCCACGGAGGCTCTTCTCCCTAAGGTGTTCCTCCTTCGCGATGGTCTCCCGAATCTCATCATCTCTTTCACCACTCGCTGTTTCCTCTCTCTCTGCAACTGCAGCGAAACCTACCAGATGGAGAGAGAAGCAGGAGTTAGCGGAAGCCGATTCAATTTCCCTCCTCAACGAGAGGATTCGGCGTGACCTCGGAAAAAGAGAGACCTCTAGGCCTGCCATGGACTCTGAGGAAGCCGGAAAGTACATTCAGATGGTCAAGGAACAACAAGAGAGGGGTCTACTGAAGCTCAAAGGAGTTAGGCAAAGTACAGAGGCAGGAACTGGCGGTTTTAGCTACAAAGTTGACCCTTATACTCTCCTTTCCGGTGACTATGTGGTGCACAAGAAAGTTGGGATTGGGCGTTTTGTTGGGATAAGGTTTGATGTCCCCAAGGATTCTTCAGAACCCCTCGAATATGTCTTTATAGAGTATGCAGATGGCATGGCCAAGCTTCCCCTCAAGCAGGCCTCGCGTTTGCTCTACCGATACAATCTGTACATCTCCTCTTGTAACTTTTTTTCTCTTCAGCTCACTGTTTTTGACATGTGAAATGTGTTTGTTTGGTGCGCCGGCTGTCTCCTTTTGTACATATCATCCTTATTGACGTCTCTGTCTTTGTCTCTTGTTTTGTTATGTTCCAGTCCAAACGAGACCAAACGGCCTCGGACTTTGAGTCGGCTGAGTGACACTAGCGTTTGGGAAAGAAGGAAGACCAAAGGAAAAGTCGCAATTCAGAAAATGGTCGTTGACTTGATGGAGCTTTATCTTCATAGGCTTAGACAAAAGAGATATCCCTATCCTAAAAACCCCATAATGGCTGATTTTGCGGCTCAGTTTCCTTATAACGCTACACCTGACCAAAAGCAGGTTCTGCTGCTTTGATGCCATCTTTGTTTCATCATTCACTTTCCTTCACTAAAGCTGAATTCTCCTTGCAGGCTTTCCTTGATGTTGAGAAGGATTTGACAGAAAGAGAAACACCAATGGACCGATTGATCTGTGGAGACGTTGGGTTTGGTAAAACAGAAGTTGCTCTACGGGCCATCTTCTGTGTGGTCTCCGCTGGAAAACAAGCTATGGTTTTAGCACCGACAATTGTATTGGCGAAGCAACATTACGATGTAATCTCAGAGCGGTTTTCCTGGTATCCACAAATCAAAGTTGGCCTTTTAAGTCGGTTTCAGGTACTGAGACCACTATTTCCGTTGATGTGAATTTCCCCAGATGCAAACACTTACATGCTATGCAGAACAATGTTTAGACTTAGTGGATCTGGGTTACATTGAAACCCACTGCTGTCTGCTGAGTGTAACTTTTATTCATGATTTTACCTGGAATTGACCAGTCACATCTTCGACACTGTGCAGACCAAAGCAGAGAAGGAGGAGTATTTGGAAATGATAAAAAATGGCCATCTCAATATCATCGTGGGCACTCATTCACTTCTTGGCAGCCGTGTTGTGTACAGTAATCTTGGCCTCCTTGTAGTTGATGAGGAACAGGTTGTATCCCAATCCGTTGTAAATTAGTTGTTTGTGCCATGGACTCTGAATAATTCTTGGATGAGTTGATGAAAATGTCTCTTTTACTTTACAGAGATTTGGTGTCAAACAGAAAGAAAAGATTGCATCTTTCAAAACTTCAGTGGATGTGCTTACCCTATCCGCAACACCCATACCAAGGACACTCTACTTAGCTTTGACTGGATTTCGGGATGCCAGGTTGCAATTGGATGCGTTTCAGATTATATGCCCACATACAGAATTTGATGAGATTAACGAACCTTCTACATCCCCCTTGTTTTAGCTTAATCTCCACACCGCCTCCTGAGAGGATTCCAATAAAAACCCACCTATCGTCATTCCGTAAGGAAAAGGTGACAGAAGCAATAAAAAACGAGCTAGATCGTGGTGGTCAAGTCTTCTATGTTTTGCCTCGGATTAAAGGTAGAATACAATATAAGCTTCGTCTTCTCTACGTTATTTCTTAATATGACTACCTTTTATATTGGTCGTAACATGCAGACAAGTTGAACCATTTTCATTGTCAGCCTTTACGTTTTCCATTATCAATTTACCAATTTATTCTTGCTTATCAGGACTAGAGAAAGTGATGGATTTTCTTGAAGAAGCATTTCCAGATATTGACATTGCTATGGCTCATGGGAAGGTACCTAGTGGCCTTTCTTAGCAGTACTAGCAATTTGGATACTCATTCATAAATATAGCATATTTCATGGAATCCTCCTTAGAAATTCTGTAGCCAGTCATTTGATTATCCTGCTACATTGATGTATCCACAGCAATACTCGAAACAACTAGAGGAAACCATGGAGAGGTTTGCGCAAGGAAAGATCAAAATCCTCATATGCACTAATATTGTTGAAAGCGGACTTGATATTCAAAATGCAAATACCATAATAATTCAAGATGTTCAACAATTTGGGCTCGCTCAGTTGTATCAGGTGCCAAGTTACTTGTTTGCTTAGTTTTTTGCGTCATTGCTATTTTAGGTAGCCCCGAAAAAAGGTGAGTAGCTTCTTAGATATCTTCCCTTTGTTGCTGTCGACAGTTGCGCGGAAGGGTTGGGCGAGCGGATAAAGAGGCTCATGCCTTCCTATTCTATCCCGATAAATCGCTACTCTCTGATCAAGCATTGGTATTGGGGGTGACTTTATTTGTCCTATTCTTTTGGCAGACTCTCACATGTATTGATAAGCTAACTGTGCAGGAAAGGCTTAGTGCTCTTGAAGAATGCCGTGAACTCGGACAAGGTTTCCAGCTTGCGGAAAGGGATATGGGTATAAGAGGTTTTGGGACAATCTTTGGTGAACAGCAGACAGGGGATGTGGGAAATGTGGGCATCGACCTCTTCTTTGAAATGCTTTTTGAGAGTCTTTCCAAGGTATTTTATGATTGAAGTCTCCTACATTCTCTCCGACTATGACACTGACGAGCCTTTTGTTTTTCCTTTTTAAAGTTGGGGTTGGTTATTGAGCTGAGTTAATGTTTTGGTTGTTTCTAGGTGGAGGAACTCCGTATTTTTTCAGTTCCATACAATGTGGTGAAGGTATTTTGCATTTCAGCTTGTAAGAAAGGTGTTGCTTTAGATTAAAAATTGACACAGTATCAGAATGTTTTCAAGTGTATTATGAAGGATAGATATGATAGTTATTAGGTCTGTTACTTGGTGCAGGAGTAACTGGAGAAGTTCAAATATCAATGTAGTCTCGAATTGTAGCAACTAACGCGGCTCTATTTCCTCTTTCTGCTGTGTATTCCAGGTTGACATAAATATAAATCCCAGGCTACCCTCGGAGTATGTTAATTACCTGGACAATCCAATGGAGATCATCAGCGAAGCTGAAAAAGCAGCTGAAAAAGATATGTGGAGTCTAATGCAATTCACAGAGAACCTGCGTCGCCAATATGGGAAAGAACCGTACTCCATGGAGATTATTTTAAAGAAGCTGTATGTGAAACGCATGGCGGCTGATCTTGGAGTAAACAAAATTTATGCATCAGGCAAGGTGGTTGTCATGAAAACAAATATGAGTAAGAAGGTGTTCAAGCTGATCACAGATTCCATGACTTGTGATGTTTACCGAAGCTCCTTGACACACGAAGGAGATCAAATCATGGTAATTTATGAATAAAAAAGTAGTGTTTAGGTCAGCCTGAATTTGCATTTAGATGAATTTAAGGGCTTTGCATGATATGTGCAGGCGGAACTTCTGTTGGAGCTACCAAGAGAACAGTTACTGAACTGGATCTTCCAGTGCTTGTCAGAACTACATGCATCACTTCCTGCTCTTATCAAATATTAGTTCTCCCATTCAGAGTTTCTGTTGGATTTGTAAGATGAAGAGGGGCTCAGCACTTGTGTTGCTGTCAAGTTTTTGTCATAGAATAGAACACAAATGAATGATATCTACAAGGGCAGCATTTCAATCAGGTGCGTACGTCTTAACTTTTTAAGTTTCAGCAACGGCTAATCCTTCCTCTTCTCTTCTCCTATTTCCCAGCAGTTAACTACACTGAAAATGCTAAGGATTAATTGTCGAGGTTGTCTCTACCCCTCCTTTGTACGAGCTGATGATGAAAATTGTCGATATTTGGAGTATTCCATGCAACAGGAGGTGTGAGTCTCCCTATATTTAATGTTGACCAATTACGAGTTAATAAAGTTCTGGAAACCTATGTATATTGTGGAATTTTTATATATGTATATATTTTTTATATATGTATATATAAAAATATATACTTCGGTTTATTTGTGGAATTTTTACTATGCATGACTCTGTGTGAGAACAAAGAATTGGATCGGCAAACAGAAAGGGTATTAACTAGTTGGTAAATAGGTTTGCAAAATATTAATCTCCTACAACGTTCATGTGTCGACGTTGGAATGTGGTGATTGTAGCATCGTCGGTCGATCATTTTTTTTTTAATTTTAAATTATTATTGTAAGAATACAAAAATATAAATTTTCTTTTTTGATTCAACATATATATAAAATTTATTTAAAATCAGTTAATACATTTTAACTTTTTAAAATTGAATTCATGTATTTTCTCCTCCATCAATAGAGATTCAAGAAATGGTTTCCTCTTTCCTGTCCGGCCGAAGTTATGTATACATATTACAAGAAAAACAATTCCATGCTTTTGGAATTTTATCATGTCATCTAGCTTTCAGAGTTCTTTTGAATATGAATCCTTAGCCTCGTTAGTAGCAACTTATATTCAAAAGTCATTATATTTTTATTTTTTCTGATTTTAGTTATACCTTGTGGACACTCTTTTCGTACAAAATCTTTTTTTATCAAAAGCTGTTAATACGAATAACAGAAACTCTGTTATCAGTATTAAGATTTTATACCATTTTTTATTTAAAAAGAAATATTATATTCGATTATAAATACCCTAGACCTCGCTTATTGCTCAGGTTTATAAGGCTCGATATTATCCTAATTCTTCAGTGTTACAAAGTTCCATGGGTTTGCCTCCTTCATATGCTTGGAGAAGTCTTCAATTTGGTAAGGATTTGTTGCGACGTGGTCTCTTAAAATTGATAGGCAATGGCGCAGACACCTTAGCTTGCTCAGAGAATTGGATTTTTGATGTTATTCCTTGTCCGCCTCTCTTTCGGATAACTCCTGTTAGGTCTGATATCAAGGTTAAAGATTTCATCAGTTCTCAAGGTCATTGGAATGTTTCTGTTCTCGGGGATGTTTTCTGCCCTTCGGAGGTGCCTTTGATTTTGAATACTCCAATTTCTCCTCTATTATCGGACAGTTATAAGTGGCCATATACACTGCAAGGTTCCTATTCGGTGAAAAGTGGTTATCAGTTTCTTCAACAGGAGAGAGCACTTTCTTATCAAGCAGTGAATCCATTGTTCGGTAAAGTTTGGTTTCTTAAGGCACCTCCTAAGATTCATATCTTCTTCTGGCGTGTGCTTTCCGGTGCGTTACCAGTGGGTCAACGACTTTATGCGAAGCATGTTCCTCTTAATCCTTTATGTCCTGTATGCTCTCATAAGGAAGAATCAATCAATCACTGCATATTCGCCACCGAATGGTTTCTATGATCATTCTCTTTTAGGGAATATGTCTTATGTGTTTGCTATGATTGAGGATGACATTTTAAGCTTGGAGATTCGTCAATCGATTCCTTGGGTTATGTGGGAAGTTTGGAAGTGTCGTAATGCTTATGTGTTTCAGGGTCAGCTTCTGGATTTACAGGAAATTAAGTTAAAAGCTTTTAATGATGCGGCAGTATGGCTTCGTGTTTCACGGCCTACCTCAGTCCCATCATATTATCATTTGATAACCATCTGGCATTTGCCTCCTGTTTCGCTTGTTAAATGCAATGTTCATGTTGCTTGGCGTAGACTAGTTTACCTCTCTGGCTTTGTTTGGATTGTGCGGAATTCATTGGGTCAAGCTTTACATCTTGCTCGAGATGTAGTTCTGCATAATTCTTCGCAAACTCAGGCGATGTTGCAGGGTATTTTAAGTGCTATTCAAAGTCTCTCGGATCTGCATTAACAATCAGTGCTCATCGAATGCTCATCTCATCAAGCTGTGGAGGCCATTAAAAATCCTTGGGATTGGCCGAGGTTTAGGAATTGCCTGCAACAAATTTCAACTTTGTCTCGCAGTTTCTTATATATCGAGTTTGAGTTTGTTCCTTTTTCCGCTAATAGACTTGCTAAGCCATTGCCTTGAGTGTATCTCGGGAGGGTCGCTTTAATTCTTATTTGAGTATTGGCGTCCCTACTTGGATACATTCTCTTTTGCAAGACGATCTTAGATGATAGTCGTTGTTTCTCGCTTGTTGCTTTTGTATCTTTGACATCAAATCAATATTACTGGAACTTTCAGAGAAAAAAATCCTAAATAAACTTGCAAATCATAGTTGAAAAGAGGTGGTCATAGCCTTTGATAGCAAAATATATAATTATATTCATTTTTTTAAAGTTCATTATTATTCCAAATAGAAAAATATGACATTAGTGTTGAGAAGTCCTTTGGACTTGTTCGACCAAGAACGCACTCAAGAAACAATCTCTCGAACCTAGAATCTAATCGATTTGGCTAATTCATACTTGCGGAATTGAATAGCAAGATCAAAGAAGATAAGAGCGAGAAAGAAGGACACACAAGACTTAACGTGTTCGGCCTCCACCGTCAAATTGATCGGCAGCCTACTCATGCCGGGATCGAAGCCCGGAAAATCCACTATAACACCGAAGAAGAAGAGTACAACACGATTAACCAAAAACGCTTACAAGATATTGAATGAGAACAACATCTAACTAAGGATATATCAGCTCTCTCTCTCTCTCTCTCTCTCTCTGAATCTCTCATGCCATCATCAACCGCACAAGAAGATACACTCCCGCATTTATAAGCACTCCGACTCTGCAACGGCTTTAACGGCCTTAACAGAACGAGAGAGATAAAGTCTCTGAAGAAGTAAAACGCCTTCGTTTTAGCTCGAGCTGAGGCTGAGGCCCATTAGAATAGCTTGAGCCCATTTACTTCATCAATTAGTCTTGCAAGTGATAAGAGAGAAGCGAGACACATACTCTTTGAAGAAAAAATGCAATCGCATATACACACTCCTACATATCCTTTGAAGAGAAATTGTGAGTAATTGTGCATTGCGTGCGCCAAGAGATGTCTTGTGGCCTAGATTTTCATCAAGTAGAGTACTAATAGCCATTAGATCGAGACGCTAGAAAAAGGGAGTATATGAGATGGAAGAGGACGAAGAGGTGGTGACCGTTCATGAGCTTCACATTTGGGCAATCACTTTTCGTAAAAAATTGTTTTGTGTCATGTGAAGAAGGCCAAAGGCAGATGCAAATATGTTTCTGGACCAGGTTATTGACTACATCAAGCGAGATTACAACATCTGTCACTTCACCATTCAAATTGAACAAATGCAGGGCCTTCTACGAAATCTCACAACCTGTTTATCTTAGTTTAGACTTAGACCTTGAGGAGATAGGGTTCACTTATTTGGTTGCTTCCCTAATTACGAAACCATTTCTAACAAAATCTCTAGTTTCAATCATCTACGGGTTCTCCTTTTTCTCCGAACATCTCTCAAACGGATAAATATAATTTTAATTCGTGATAACTCTTATACTTATATGCTCGCGAAAAGACATTTTGGGACTTGGATAGAGAGTATAATCATTCTCGAAAATCAAAACCAAGCATTCCCACATCCTCTAAACCCTAAACGTGTCAACTAAAGTCATTAACTACTTCTCATCTAATACAAAATTTCCTTTCTTTCTCTTTCCACCACTTTTTCCGATGGAGAATCTCTGTCTTCGGCAACTTCCAATTAATCGTTTTATTAGAACACCCATAATGCAAGATATTAGATTAGGAGCTTTTAGCATTAAAATAATATTTAATTATAAATTCTTAACATTAAAATAATATTTAATTAGCCAAAAACATTAAAATTATATTTGATGGGATTCTAGACCTTTCCAAAAGTTTCTAAATGAAAAAGTGATTCTTCAATTTTTACAATTTTTGAACTATTTTTTAATATTAAACTAATCTTAAAAAAACATTAATCTAATATTAAATGAAGAATGTATTTTTAAGCGAACACGTTCTTTCTATCTTCGGGTTGGGCCATCTAAAAACAAAAGTGTAGCTTTGGGTTAATCTTGTAACAGTTCCAGTTATGGGCTCTCGTGGAAGCCCATCGTTCTTCTTCTTATTAATAAAAAGAGAATACACGTATAACAATGATTCAAAACATCTTATAAATAAAGTACATTAAGTTTACAAATATACACCAAAGTTCCTATTGTTAATTATAAAAATATAGACAACGTTGCACTTATATAAATTAAATGATTGCCATTCTTATTTTTCGAAATCATATCTTGTAATTGCGACATAAATCTAGTTATTGATGATTTGCAAAGTCGTAGGTCATGGCATTAAAAAAAAGAAGCGCGAGATGTGGTGAGTATACAGTTAACATTATGAAGAGATGAGAGGATATTACAAAATCTAGAAGGGAAATAATAAACATTTGTTTTGAGAATATATATATATCATTCGTTTCCCTCGAGTATGGATGGAGCCGTGAGGAAATTAGGAGAACGATAATATGCTTTGGAATATTCGGGAGACAAGAAGCAGGTGTTGTGTCAAGATTGATGGCTTTTACTCTTTACGTTGAAATTGATTCCATATTCTTATTATTAAAGCATCTAAAGAAGACCCGCTCAAAGAAGGGGAGGAGGAGCCAACCTGCAGGAGAATATCCTAAAGGGATAATTTAAGATGATGATGATGACGTGGTGATCCAAAGAATATTCCAAGATCCCATCTTTCGCTTCTTCTTCTTATTCTTTTATTCCCCCCCAGACACAAGGTCCTATCCATTACAAGATCACATCTTCTTCTCTCTCAATATCTGTTTGATTAATCACAAAATNCCAGACACAAGGTCCCATCCATTACAAGATCACATCTTCTTCTCTCTCAATATCTGTTTGATTAATCACAAAATGTCCCTGAAAGCCATCCATGTATCGGAAGTGCCCGGCCTCGACCACTTTTCTGATAACCCCTCCCTCTGCTCTTCTCGTTTCCCGCCAGGTACGCGCCTCAATCATTCATCCTTCACTCGTATTCTTATTAATGTATTATCAATAGTCTCTTCAACCCCTTTATGTGTCATGTGTGTGTGTGTAATCAATAGTAGTCTCTTTCACAGAAGGGCTTCAACGTAGTTATTTCTCTATAGGATCGTATCTCTTTTTAATTTCAAAACTGATGACTGATAATTTGTATAGATTCGAATGCTGGCGTTGAAGTGAACAAAGCTGGCTCTTTTAAGATCCCCAAGTTTCTGGTGGTGGGACATAGAGGCCACGGAATGAACATGTTACAGTCGCCGGATCCAAGATTCTCTGCTCTCAAGGAAAACTCCATCCTCTCCTTCGTTGCCGCTTCTAAACTCCCTCTCGACTTTATCGAATTCGATGTTCAGGTATCTCTCTCTCTCTCTCCCCTATCTCTTACTCTCAATTGCAATAGCGTAGGTGTCGCTTCGCCGCATTCGATGGTCTTTTTTTTTCTTTTTGTTCGTTCTACCACGTGACCGCCGGCCATACCACGTGGGGACTAATTTGTTTGACTTTTACTTTGTATATTTTTCTTTTTGATAAAAACGCAGGTCACCAGAGATGGTTGTCCAGTTA
>OVAO01001802.1:0-14145 GCA_900406285.1 Biscutella auriculata
GTTTCACTTTGTCCTTGTGCTTCTACTTGTGTCTCTTCCACATTTATATCAATCAAAACATCCTCTTCATTCATATCTATATATTAGTTCTGAGCATTAAGAATTGCCATCGTTTGTTGAGACTCAAAATCCATTATACAAGACTGCTTAACCTACACAAAAATAAACAACAATTAACGTAATATACAGAAGTAAACAACAATTTCTTTTCACATAACAAAATATACATACCTTTGGGTTTGAATCTGTGGGATCCCACCTCACCTTCTCCTTCGCAAGGCGGTGGAAACCATTGGGGAACAGTTGGGAGAATTGGACCCGGAGAAGACGGAGGTGCAAGCGGCTCGGGTTAGAGTGATCGTGGAATGCGAGAAACCCCTTCAATTTGAGAGGAGGGTGGAGTTCGAATCTGGTGAGGCTCTCATCGTGACAATGGAGTATGAGAAACTTCAAAAAAATTGTATCATATGCCAGAGGATGTCCCATGAAGCCCGCCGGTGCCTAGAGAGGGAGGTGAGCCGCCGTGGTCCTCCGCCGAGAAGACCCCAGGGAGACTGAAACCTTCGGCGTCCGAGCCATCACCGTGAGGAGGAGAGACCCCGTAGACGGAGCAGAGGTGTAGTGGTGCAGGAACCGGAAAGGGATCGGGAGCAGGATCCTAGCAGGAGACCTCCGGTGAGACGTGCTTTGTTCGCTGATGAGCCCGTGGTGGTTGTACAGCCGCCGGTAGAAGCGACGAGAGTGGAATCCCAACCTCGGGAATCGACTCGGACATGGGTAGAACGCACATTCCCGAACCCACAACAGCAACCGGAGGTGATTGGTGGGTCTGAAGAGGGCGAGGTTGTAGACCGTGAGTCAAGGGTAACAATCGACACCTCAAGGGGTCCTGTGCGTGAGGTCCGGCTGATCCGGGACTGCCTGTGGGAGCGACACCGTCGCTCATAGCAGGAGCAAAGCAGGGATCGGGCGAAGCTAATAGTGGGTTGGGAACTCGGGCTAGGATTGATCTAGACCAGCAAAGCTCCCGTACTGATGCCGGTGTGACCCAGCAACCGCCTCCGCTGGAGGTGGGGGAAATAATATCGTCGCTCCGGTCAATGATGTCGCTGGACGGGATGAATAGAGAAGGAGGAGGTCCGAGCGATGGAAGGCACCGGGCGAGCCGGCTTGGACCAGCGCGGGATTGTCTCCATGCTCACAAGAAGATAACCCGACCACCTCGTCGAAGCAACTTGTCTCGCGCGAGACGTAACTAAGATTTGGGTGCTCTCAACGCATCCGAGGGACAACGGAGTGTCCGAACAATCACTCAATTTTTTTAGCAACACCCACCCGCCTCCGGGGAGGATTCTGAAGTTGAGGAGGATCCATCTGAGGAAAACGAAGAGCCAGGGGCCGAGGAGGAGCCCCCGGCAAAGGTCTGGTATGATATTGAGTTGGAATTGTCAGGGCGCAGGGAGTTACCTGACAATCCGTTACCTTAGGGAAATTCGTCGCATGTTTTTCCCGGGGATCATCTTCCTGATGGAAACCAAGAATGAGAAGCCGTTCCTTCAAGATCTGCAAGCTCATCTTGGGTATGATTTTCTTTTCACAGTTGAACCTACTGGGTATAGTGGGGGATTAGCAATCTTAGCTCTGGCTTCTTTTAATATTCAAATAATTTCGTCAAGTAATAGAATCATTGATGTAATCGGTTCTATTGATGGTAATAAGACGTTTATCTCTTTTGTTTACGGGGACCCGCTTGTTTACGGGGACCCGCTTGTTCAGAATCGAAATATAGTATGGGAATCTCTTTCTCGTATTGGTACCTCTAGATCAATATCATGGCTCATGATTGGTGACTTTAACGAGATTAACAACCATAGTGAGAAGTCGGGAGGGAGGGTTTGAAGTGATGCGTCCTTCCTAGACATCCAGTTGATGCAGGAAAATTGTGGGATGCTAGACCTCCCTCACAGAGGTGATAGCTTTTCGTGGGTTGGCCGCCGGCACACTACGCTTGTCAAGTGCAGGCTGGACAGGGCAATGGGCAATGAAGAGTGCTTCACTCAATTCTCCCACTCCACCTGCCACTACTTGAGGTTCCAGGGATCAGACCATCGGCCTATCCTGGTATCTTTTCAGAGGCGCCCAAGAAAAAGGGCCACCGGAACTTCCAGTTTGACAAATGATGGGTGTCTAAACCGGAATTCAAAGGAGGGGTCGAAGTTGGGTGGGGCTCAAGGCACGACTCCGAGCACGCCCAGATATATGACCGCATCAAACGGTGCAGAACCACGATTGCAAGGTGGAGGAAAAGGGATCGATGGAATTCTAATGAAAGGATCCAGAAGCTTAAGGAGAAGCTTGACGTAGTCCAACCCGACCCGGGTAGAACCACTGCGGAATTCATAGACGCCCGCCTCCATCTGAAACAGGCAATTCTCGAGGAGGAAATATTTTGGAAGCAAAAAAGCCGGAATACCTGGCTAAAAGAAGGGGATAAAAACACGAAGTTTTTTCATGCCTCCACCAAGCAAAGGAGAGCGCGCAACCGTTTCACATCAATCAAGAATGGCAGAGGGGAATGGATTGAAAAGGAGGAGGTTAAGAAAGTGGTCATAGAATACTTTTCTATGAATTTCCGGGCTACATCAACCCCGGATTTGGAAGAATCCCTCCAACACGTGGAGAGAGTGGTCACCGCAGAGATGAATACCAACCTATGTCGGCAAGTCTCTCGGGAGGAGGTGAGAATGGCCGTATTTGCGATAAACCCGGAGAAGGCGCCGGGCCCAGACGGGAGACAGCGCTGTTCTTCCAGAAATATTGGCAAGAAGTGGGAAATGAGGTAATAAAGATGGTGCAGGAATTTATGAACACCGGATCATTTGACCACAGACTTTATCAGACCAACCTGTGTCTTATCCCAAAGGTCACTAGGCCGCAGACGATGGACCAATTTAGGCCAATAAGCCTATGTAATGTGTGCTACAAGATTCTCTCGAAGATTCTTAGTCAAAGGTTGAAGACGATTCTCCCTGGACTAATATCAGAAACCCAATCAGCCTTTATAGAAGGTCGGGCGGTCTCGGATAACATCCTCTTAGCCCAGGAAGCCATGCATGCCTTGAATACAAAAGAAAGTTGTCGAGCTCAATTCATGGTGGTTAAAACGGACATGAGTAAAGCCTATGACAGAGTGGAATGTCCCTTCCTTGAAGCTCTTCTTGAGAAGATGGGATTTTGTCCAACCTGGACGGAGTGGATCATGTATTGTATCAGGTCCGTCTCCTATAGCATTTTATTCAATGGGGAACCGACTGGGCAAATCACCCCCACGAGGGGTTTGAGACAAGGGGACCCCTTATCTCTGTATCTTTTCATCCTCTGTACTGAAGCCCTGATTGCCAATATTAAGGCGGCAGAAAGGATGAATCTGCTTACCGGTCTGAAGGTGGCCAATGCGAGCCTGCCGATCTCTCACCTTCTTTTTGCAGATGACAGCCTGTTTTTCTGTAAGGCGGACCCCCAGCAGTGCACAACCCTAAAGAGTATCCTTCAAATCTATGGCGGCGGATCAGGACAGCAGGTCAACCCAAACAAATCAGCAATTACGTTCGGGAACCGAGTCCCGGAATGTAGAAAGGTGCTGCTCAAACATGTGTTGGGAATAGCTAACGAAGGTGGAACGGGGAAGTATCTGGGACTCCCGGAGCAACTTGGAGGATCAAAAAGCAAAGTTTTCGCATATATCCAAGACCGCCTTCAGGAAAGGATGAATGGATGGTCATTGAAGTTCCTGTCCAAGGCGGGAAAGGAGGTCCTGATTAAGTCAGTGGCCATGGCGTTACCTGTGTATGCTATGTCGTGCTACCTCTTTCCAAAAGGGCTTTGCCAGAAGATGACAAGTGCAATAGCCAACTTTTGGTGGAGTAACAAGGCAGACTCAAAAGCCATGCACTGGGTGTCTTGGAACAAGCTCTGCCTCCCAAAATCTGAAGGGGGACTAGGCTTCAGATCACTGGAATCTTTCAATCGAGCGCTGCTCGCAAAGCAAATTTGGCGACTAGAGTCTCAACCGAATAGTTTGTTTGCTAAAGTTATGAAATGGAGGTATTATAAGAATTCTAATCCCTTTGATGCTCCATCACCGACGCGCCCGTCATATGGCTGGAGAAGTATTATGGCAGGCAGAAAGCTGGCAGCTGAAGGGGTTCGTCGGACCATTGGCAACGACAACCAAACTTTGGTCTGGTCAGAGGCCTGGCTTCCCTCGGTACCAGCTCGGCCACCCAGACCAGTAGCTCACCCGTCGGATCCTCATCTTCGGGTAGAGGATCTAATTGATCCATTTACGAAGAGATGGGATGGGAGGATTATTAGATCTTTAATGCACCCCGAAGATATTCCCTTACTTCAGTCCCTTCGACCCAGCAGGAGGAACCGCCCAGATGGTGTCTGTTGGACCCTTACCTCGTCTGGGAAGTATTCAGTCAAGACTGGCTACCAGCTAGATCTCTTAACCGATAGTGCGGCTAACCTATTCGCATCTCAGCTTCCGTCCTTAAACCCGTTAAGGGAAAAGGTATGGCAGGTTAAGGCCCCAAAGAAAATTTGTCATTTTCTGTGGCAAATGCTAGCGGGGGCTGTGGTGGTGGCATCTCAACTCCAAAATCGTCACATCATCCCTGATCAGACTTGTGGAGTCTGTGGTTATGAGAGTGAAACAATTAACCATACTATCTTCAGCTGTTCCCCGACAATCCAGAGTTGGGCGTTATTATCAATTCCGACCCCCTTAGGGAACTTCCCTTCCGAAAGCTTGTACGGGAACATTAACTATCTTCTCAACCTTAAGAGAGATGATCAACAAGATCTTCAAGCACCAGGGAATGTCTTCCCCTGACTGATATGGTTTATTTGGAAGGCTAGGAATGACAAGCTCTTTCGTGGAATCGATCGGCTCTCCTCGGAAGTCATTGAACACGCAACAACAGAGGCGGTTGCGTGGGGGATTGCTAACCTGACCGAACCAGAGAAAATCAATAATCAGGTACAAGCCCGGGCCTATAGTAAGGAGATACTTCTGGCGCCAACATTTACATGCAGGGTGGATGGTGCGTGGAAGGATTCAGACCCAACAAGTGGGGTCGGGTGGGTGCTTCATCTCCAGGATGGCAGCTTGGATCTACTAGGCCTAAAAAGAACCCCTAAGGGGCGCTCCCCTCTCCATATGGAGTTCATAGCACTGTTATGGGCGATAAAATGTCTGCACAGGTATCGCAGATACTGTGATTTTTTTGTAACCGACTCCCAGGAACTCATCCGAATGATTCAGAATCTCAATGAGTGACCTGCTTTCGTTTCGGAGCTAGAGGAGCTTCAGGACTTTTGGCTCATGATCCTAGCTTTCAGAGTGGTATATCAGCTCAGAGATCGCAACATGAAAGCCAACTTTCTCGCGAAGCAGGCTAGAGAACGCAATGTGGTATTCTCAAGCAATCTCTTTACCCCTACATAAACTTTTGTGTATGTTGTGGTGACAAAAAACAAAAAAAAAAACAAAATATACATAATATATGAATATACTAAACAACAATTTCTTCACGTGATGTACTAAACAACATAATATACATAATATATGAATATACTAAACAACAATTTCTTCACGTGATGTACTAAAAAACAATATATGAATATACATAAAATAATATATGTACATAACATAATATACATAATAAGTAACCGAACATAAATATGCTCTTCACGTGATGTACTAAACAACAATTTCTTTTCCTCTTATTAATCTAAGTTTTATTTAGAAGAAAAAAAACATAAGCATACAAAAGAACCCGAAGAAACATCGAAATTAAGATAAAACATCCTCTACTATGCAGTCAATTTCAGTTTTGTTTAACAAAAGAATACGATTTGTAAATTTCTGCAGTGACTAAAGCTCGAAACTTTTTTTTTCTGTACCTACCGATTGGATTTGGAACAAAGGAAAAATTCCATAACATAAGTATGCATCAAGAATGAATCACAACATAAAGCGACTCACATCTCAAAATTACAAAAAAAAAAACCAAATTATCCTGAATTCCTGATACATGAACGGATCCATATGTTCATCTCAAAATCGTTTGTTCACTATTCCACAACAAAAACTTGCCAAAACAAAAATCCATACCAAAAATAAGAAATACCCAGGTGATAAACAAAAACAATCAGTCGAAATCAAAATATTTACCTTGAAATCGAAGTGAGACGGTAACTTTGCAAGAGACAACAATGGAATAAATAGACAACGATATATTCTGATAAATTTACCCTAGACACAAAACGACGTCGTTTTGTTCTATGAATTGCAAAAAAAAGAAGTTAATTGGGTTAACCGGGTCCCCGTTTATCGATTTCAAAACCCCATTTAATATATGGGTCCTAAAAGGGTCCCCATTAAAAACCAATTAAATTTAAATCAGTTAAATGGGTCTAAATGAGTTTTTTTACAATAAAATACCCATTTAGACCCGCGAAAATTAGACATCCTTAGCTATGGTGGAGTGCCTCTTTCATTGAGAAAGCAATTTTCAAAATTTTGAAATATTATCTAAATATCCTAGAAATTTAAAATTGATCATTCCACCATTTCTTAGCTAGATTTTTATATTTGGTCGGCTCCATTTCTTATCTAGATATGAGTTTTAATTAATGGTGTCAATTTTATTATGAGTTTTTGATGTATAACCTTTTTAAGCCGTCTTTTTACGTTTAGAATTGCTTAGATTATATCTGTATATATTTTGCATTTTAGGTGTTAAAGGTAAGCTGACAAGGGAAACATGATCGATTCAAGAGCAAAGGAGCGAAAACTGGACTATACTGGTCAGGAGTATCAATCACTCTTGACCGGTACGAAGAGAAGCATGCGACCAAATCCCAAACCAGTTAGGAGTATCGATCACTCCTAATGGATGCAAGGAAGAAGTCACCAGAGCCAGTATCGGTCACTTGTACCGGTCACACCTAATCGTTGCAGATGCTGGACAATATCTGTGAGATGGTACCGGTCACGTCTGACCGGTACAGTTTGGAAAAAGTCAACATTTTAGAGTTGACCAAACCATTTAGGATGCTATAAATACATTTTAGACCTAATTTTGTCAAAACTTATGCTTAGTTTATGAATCTTAAGGCTGCTTTTGTTCTACTTTGGTGAAAATCTTTGATTCTTAAGCTTAATCTTACTTTCTTCTTGTTCTTTTTTCCTTAATCATCTTATATCTTGTTTGCATCATGTTTAGACATAGATCCATCATGAAATGTGTGTTTTAGGCATGATTAA
The DNA here is from genome assembly GCA_900406285.1 of Biscutella auriculata. NCBI lineage: Eukaryota > Viridiplantae > Streptophyta > Magnoliopsida > Brassicales > Brassicaceae > Biscutella > Biscutella auriculata. Next base: position 7,337 of record OVAO01001802.1, read on the forward strand.
TGAGTGGTCATTCCCTAAGTGAATGAGTTAGGTAGAATATGGTGATTTGGTGATTGTTAGTGATGTTTAAGGCTTAGTTTCCATTGATCTTAACTCATTTGATGTTCCTAAGGCTAGATTAGGCTTGATTATTCTAACATAGAGCTTAGACAAATTGTTGTCCGGAAGGTGTTCGATGAAATGTTTGAATGACTCAAATGTTGTTCTAAGTGAGACCTAGCCAAATGCATGTGTTAGGGAAGTTTAGTGGTTGAATAGACTAGATCTTTGTGCTTTCTTTGAGTGTGATAAGTCAAGAGATTGTATTAATTGCATGATTAAAAATGGATTATTGCCACGATAATGAATTAGTCTAAATTAGGAAGTCTTAGATCTAAGATTAACATTTCATGATTGAATTAAGTCTCGCATGCCTGAACTTGATCATCTGAATCGATAATCTTAGCTTGTTTGCTTAGTTTTCATATTCATTTAAGTTTTAGTCGCTTTTGTTGACTTTTCTTACTACAATTGACTTTTATTTACTTTTTGTTGACTTTCAGCTCATGCTTAAGTATGGTTGTTAGTGACAGACCATTCTCTTTTCCATCTTAAACTAAGTGGATTTCCTATATAATTAATTATTTAGTTACATCCCGATTTGGTTTGACATTATAAACCTCCACTTTAATTATGTTTTAACAAATAAAAATGTGGTTGTTAATTTTAATTAATGCTACATAACATGTTTTGATAAACGAGACATAAAGTTTGGATGATGGAATGTGTTTTGGAAATTTTTTGAAAATAAAATCATTTTCAAACTGTCAATAATTTGGGTATGGATTGATTCTAGTATAAGTAACTTTGTGATGAGTATTTCTGGTAATAAGGAAAATTTGGAAAGTTAAGGGAAAATGTACTGATTTTGAAAATGTGAAATACCCAAATACATAATTTGGATATCTTGAACTTGCTCTCTTGTGATATAAGTAAGAACAGATCATACTTATCTAGATCTCGTCCGAAATATACAATCGTAACACTAAATTACACTACAATAAAACACGCATTTTGCGTTACACCACACATACGCAAAACAGTCGCAAATCATTTGCGACTACACCACACAGTCACAACTTTGTGACTACAATTTGCGACTACTATTATAGTCACAAATTTGCGACTACGATTTGCGACTACTATTGTAGTCATATATTTGTGACAATTTGCGACTACACAAAAAGTGCGATCAATTTGTGATTACATAAAAGTGTGACTAATTTGCGACTACAATGTCAAAATTAAAAAAAAAACTATCGCCGGCTACGACGAAAGGTGGCCCCGCCAAATAAATGTGCCTAGGGGGATTTGAACCCGGGTCAACTCATATATCAACACATGCTCTAACCACAAGACCATTTCTATATTGTTGGTTTATTACAACAAAACTATAATATATTAATACCTTGATATATTGGTTCGGTCAGAATCTGCTAGGATTCAACCAAATTGCTAGTGTGACATTTTCATAGGGAAATTTATTTATATAAATATGTTAAATGTAATATGAGATATATAAATATATATATTTGGTTCAATTTATTTTTGTTTCGATTCATTTGGTTTGGTTTGTTTTAATTTGGTTAAGTAAAAATTTCATTTCTCGAAATTTTTAAAACTTATCGGTTTAGTTTGGTTCGGATTATTTGAGATTTATTTATATAAATGTGTTAAATGTAATATGAAATATATAATATATATACGAGATATGATTAACTCGAAAGGGTAAGGTTTTCCTTGAAGTGTAATGCATATGTTGTACGTATATAATAGTAACGGTAGATGAATCAATTTTTTAAAATTAAATTGCGATGATTGAATTTTTGTATTAGATTTTTTATTTGATACGATCTATATTGTATCCTAAGCGATTATAATATATAAAAATGGAGAAGCGAAGTGAATACCAAATAAGTGGTCGCAGAGGAGTCTCAATGTAGTTGCAAAAATATGACCCCATTGGAACTATAATCCCTAAATCTAATGTAGTCCCACTTTGGTCGCAAAATTGCAACTACATTGGTCTGTAGTCGCAAAGTTGCTACCAAAGTGAAACTCCAATTCAATTTTTTTATTCGGTTACGTAAGAAGTTCAATTCTCGAAAATTTTAAAATTTATCGGTTTAGTTTGGTTCGAATTGTTTGAGATTTAGTTATATAAATATGTTAAATGTAATGTGAAATATATATATATATATATATATATATATATATATATGTAATATGATTAACTCGAAAGGATAAGGTTTAAGTGTAACGCATATGTAGTACTTATCTAATAGTAACGGTAGATGATTCGATTTTTTAAAATAAATTGAGATTATTAAAGTTTTGTATTAGATTTGTTATTTGATACGATTTATATTGTATCCGAAGCGATTATAATATATAAAAATGGTGAAACGAAGTGAATATCTAATAAGTGGTCGCAGAGGAATCTCAATGTAGTTGCAAAACTGTGACCCCATTGGGATTTGGGACTACAATCCATAAACCTCATGCAATCCCACTTTGGTCGCAAATTTGCGACTACAAACCAGTGTAGTTGCAAATTTACCACCAAAGTGAGACTCCAATTCGTTTTTTTATTCGGTTAAGTAAAAATTCATCTCTCGAAATTTTTAAAACTTATCGGTTTCATTTGGTTCGGATTGTTTGAGATTTATTTATATATATATATATATATGTTAAATGTAATATGAAATATATAAATACATATACGAGATATGATTAACTCGAAAGGATAAGGTTTTCCTTTAAGTGTAATGCATATGTAGTACTTATCTAATAGTAACGGTAAATGATTCATTTTTAAAAAAAAATTAAGATTATTAAAGTATTGTATTGGATTTGTTATTTGATACGATCTATATCGTATCCTAAGCGATTATAATATATAAAAATGGTGAAACGAAGTGAATATCTATAAAGTGGTCGCAAAGGAGTCTAAATGTAGTTGCAAAACTATGACCTCATTGGGACTACAATCCCTAAACCTCATGTAATCCCACTTTGGTAACAAATTTGCGACTACAGACCAGTGTTGTCGCAAAATTGCGACAAAATAAGACTCCAATTAAATTCTTTTGATATAAATAGTCCCAAAAAAGTGAGACTATTTTGCCACCACAGTCATAGTCCCAAATCAGTCGCAGATTTTTGCAACCACAGTCATAGTTATAAATGTAGTCTCGCATTTGCAACCACAGTCGTAGTCGCAAATGTAGTCTTGCATTTGTGACTCCATTTTCGTAGTCGCACATTTGCGACTTCACACAAGCAATCACACTTTTGGGACCATTTTGGGACTACGGGTTTGGAATTGCAGATTAGCACTTTAGTCGCAAATCAATCGTAAATTTTTGCAACTACACTCGTAGTCGCAAATCGTAATCGCAAATCAGCTATTTGCATGTCACTCAACCACTGACTAAGAAAATAAATTTATTTCTCTCTCTTAACATTTTTTTGTGAGATTTCTCTTTCTATATATTATTAAAATTAAAAAATATTGAGCAGCACCCTTTTTTAGATATCATCGATAGAAATAGTCTAAGACTTATCGTAAGAAATTTTAAACAGTACACCGAAAAGCCATTTTTGTCGAATTATTGCACAAATTCCGACGATTTTTAATGGATTGTCGTTGATAATTTTCAATTGTTTTTTTTATAGTGGAATCCGTTTTAGACGGTACGTATTGACATCAATATTCATTTAGCATAATAATTATAGTTTAGATAGTTAAATTCAGTTACATTTATTTAGCAATTAAGAATGTTTTGAATTACATGATACGTGATCTTGAATAATTCATGTTAAAATTAAGAAATTTCCTATATTTAGTTGGGTAGAGTGGAGTGGAAGGTAAGAGCTGTTAATAATTGGGAGTGAGAGATGAGAGTTGGGAGCTGGGAGTTGGGAGTAGGGAATTGGAAATTGGGTGCTGGAAAGTGGAAGTTAGGAGCTGGGAACGGAGAGCAGGGAATTGGGAGCGGGGAAGAAGAGTTGTGAGTCAAAATTAGGAATATAAATTATTTATTTTATTATTAAAATATAAATTATTTATTTTATCATTAAAAATAAATTATTTATTTTATCATTAAAAATAAATTATTTATTTTATCATGAAAATAAAATTATTTATTTTATTATTAAAATACCAAAAAAAAAAATCAAATAAAAATTCAAATAAAATTCAAAAATAAAAAAATAACTAAAAAACAAAAATAATCTATCTATGACTTCTCCATATTTGTGTTGCCATGTTGTCTCGGATACTCGCCATATACGCATGACCTGTAGGCATATAATCATTTCCTTGAGTTTCTTGATCATCATCTGAATCTGACAAATCAAGTACTTCGTTATCCAGTTGTTCATACGACTGAAAATCTTCATCAGTATTTGTTGCTTTTTCGTATGAAATTATGTAATGTCATAGTTCCTACAACAATCTTGCATTGTGTTTGTAGATCATATCGAGCTGGATTTCTGATAATAGCAAACTTTCCCTTCCAAATTCTGAATATTCGCTCAATCACAGAACGCAGAGAAGAATGACGTTTATTAAATGTTTCGTTCTCATTTGTAGGTGGTCCTCCTCGCCATTGATGTGGATGATATCGAATTCTACGATATGGAGCAAGATATCCTTTTCTGTTAGAATATCGAGAATCAACGAAAAAATATTTTTCTTTTGGTGGAGTTGGAAAATATTCGTCTTTTTGTGCATAGTATATCTATATTTTGGAATCGTGTCATTTTCCTGATTTTCCCACATACGTATATGTGAACTCTATATTAAAATTACAAATTGCAAAGACGTTCATATAGCTGTTGCCACTAGACAGTCATAAAGACTTTCTGGACAAGACAGTAACATCATCACAAAGTTATAACCTCTCAAACCTCTCAAAGATCATTTTTTTTTCTTATGTGTCCCCTTTCCAACTGTTAGACTTTTCAAATTCATGTCAAATTTTAATTGAACTCGCGATCAACGCGACATGTTATTTTATTTTGAAATTAATTCTAATAATTAATACTTTAAATTATAAAATTACGATAAAAATATAGTTTATAAGTTATACATTATTTATGTTTTTGATTTAAAATTTATATAAAAATATTGACTCATATCTAATTAATTTAAAAAATTAAGATTGATATTAATTTTAAGATTAGAATCAATTTTAAAAATATGGTTAGTTTGGTAAAAATTGTAATTGTAACAAGAATATCGTGCGAAAATAATAAATAGTAAATTTGATTAAATGAGGCAAATATCGGTTTGCTATAAAATTTCCATGAATACATCTTGACAAATATAAAACAAAAATCTTGAAATCAGTTTGCATTTCTTTTAATAATTTTTGACATGTTTGTTTACTAATTTAAATCTTGATAAGTTTGAGGGGAAAATTACTAATTTGTTGCTAAAACTTTTAAAAATATTTTGTGACAGACTTATGAGGAATGATTGCTAATTCATTACAAAGTTTGAAAATAAATATAAATCTTGTGATTTAAAGGTATTAATTATTGTAGAACTTTAACTTAAAATAAAATTTTGCAAGAATTTAATTCAAATCCATTGTAATATAGAATAAACCAAACTGAGGTAAGATATGTGTAGTTAGTTCACTGACATTACTATATATTAGTTTGTGGGAGTATTGATTTTTTTTTTTTTTTTTTAGAGTTTGAGATATTGGATCAATCCGTTGTAACCTATATAGATTAATAAAAAAGAAATAAATTTGAAGTTTATGATTTAAGGTTTAAGATTTAAGATAGAATGATTGAATATATCAATAATTTTTCCATGTTTTTTTGTTAAATCGTTACAAACCCAATGTTATATACAATTTACATTTTTTAAAGAAACTTGTACTTAGTTTGAATCTTTATGCATTATCATCGAGTGGTTGATGCCTCTGTTGAAGAAAGGAAGAGAGAACAGAAAATTTAGCTGAATTGGTTTTGTGATATTTATGAGACTAAACTTCAATCTCAGTAAGAGAGTCTCACAGAGTTCGATGATAGTAGAATTCTCACGGTGAATAAGAGGGTTCTGAAGATAAGGTGATGCAAAACCTTCACAGATTCTCATGCTTGTTGTTTTCCTCTCACTACAGTTTTGTGCAGCTTTGTACGGTTTTTCTGGTGTTTCAAGGAGAGACAAAGGACGAATATTGCAGGCTTGCAACTAGTCGGTTTATCCTTGACATTAGCTGAAGATGCATTACAAAATGAACCAGGCTGCTAGCTAACTACTGACACAAGTTACACATGAGGATGAAGTTAGCTAATCTTTGGTGTTGGTTAAGTTGCTGGTTTCTCACTCTGTAATCTATATAGACCATGAGTGAGAACTGATAGACGTGTGCGTGAGAGCAGGACCGGCCCGAAAGTTTATGATGCCTAAAGCGAATAAAAATGATGCCCCGTAATCATAATTAATTTTTTTATTTTGGATTGCATCATAAAAAACATTATATATACAATCACAAACAACATTATTCATTAAAGATAATTCTCCTAGTTTTTCTTACTCTAAAATCATTTATCAATTTAGGACAATTGAGCTTTTCAATTGAGTTAGGAGATAAGAAAAATAAATTAATAGAAATTATTTAGAAATTAGACAAAAAACAATATTTTAGTTAAATGAAATTAACAGACTAACAACNCAATATTTTAGTTAAATGAAATTAACAGACTAACAACAACGATTTACTAAATTTATGTAACGATTTAGACTT
>OVAO01001803.1:0-14145 GCA_900406285.1 Biscutella auriculata
AAAGAAAAAGAAAGAGAAGATATGGGTGGGTAGAGTAAGAAAGAGAAATCACCAAATGAAAATAAAGAAAAAAGGATGTGGATTATGAAACCGAAAAGGTTTATATAGACTATAGATTAAGAAAGAAAAGCGCTCCAATGGAAAGAAATAGAAAAATAGAGCACAGATATCCGATGGAATGGGTAGAAGATTCTGTGATCCGTGTGAAAGAAGGTTCATGCACCTGAAATCAAAGAAAATAGAAATGAAAGGTTAGTAACGTGAAGTAAAGAACTCAGTCCCTAACAAACAAAAAAGTTCTGTTGCTAGCTCGAAATCCCAAATCGGCAACGACGCCAATTTGATAAGAGAATTCTTATCCTTTCTTTACCCTGAGCACTCATATTGGTCAGAAGAGCGAAATAAAGAAAGGGGTTTGGAGTTTGGTTTGGGATTCGAGATTACAATGTCTAACCAATTCGGGAGAGAACTAGCACAATAAAACCTTTAAAGCATCCAATAGGTCTAAGTTGAAAAGAGTCGGTTAACTGTCACTTAAAACGATCTTAAATAAGCAATTTAACAAGTCGATTGTAGTAAGGAAAATTAAGCAAATAACGCTCAAGAAATTAATAAGAAACTAAGAGAACTAATCAAATAACGATCAAGCGATTGATAAGAACTAAGCAAATGGCGAGGGAAAGATTTTAGATGATTTGATTCAAGACAATGATGCACAATAACACACAATTAAGCTAGTCTTATGTCTAAGGTTTCAGATATAGATCAATACACTCTCGTGGTAGAAATCCATATCCTAACATGCATACTAATAAAATCTCTTGGCTGAAATGCATGCATATAAAGCAATAGCAACATTCCCATACAACCATTGATCGATTCTAACACACTCTCATGACAAGACTTCAATCTACAACTTAATAGATAGGATCTAGACATTCATGAACATCTATCGAGTAATGAATCTCCTAAAATCTAGATTGAGGATGACCAACCCTAATCTAGCATTAAGCTCATCTATAAGAAGAAGACATTGATAGATTCAACAATAGCATCATTAATCCATTCTCAAATCAACCTAATCTACCTTAACCATCCTTTTAAGAAAGACTACTCACTATCCATGAGAAGAACACAAGATTTTAGAGAAAATCTATATTCAACCATGGATTGATTAAGAAGAAGAAAGAAAGATTGCAATGTTAAACAACATTAAACAAGGATAAAGCTAAAAAATTGTATTAAAAATTCAAGATCCAAATGGAAACAAGCTTCAAATACCAAAAGTGGATAAATTCTAGAATGGAAAACTATCCCCTTTAGGGGTTTGACACAAAACATACATATAGTGTTCAAAATAGAAGGAGAAAATCGACTGGTCAACTCATTAAATAATTGTTTAACTCTGCTCTAGACAAGATCAGTCAGCCTTGGTCGATGCTGATGACCAATCTAGTGCTTGGCCGTTCCTTCAAGGTCTGCATCGGTCACCCATGACCGATGCATATGCTCCCTCAACAACTCTTCCTGCAACGGCCAGCCATGCTCGATGTGCTCTTCTGATGTGCTTTGGTTCTGGTTCTTTTGTCGTGAAATGCTCCATTTCCATGCTTAAGTCCTCTCAAATCACCTGAAATGCAAATTTGCACCAATGCAATCAAAAAAGACTCTAAATGCAATATAAGCTATATAAGAATGAGCAATAAAGGGACCCAAAAAAATCAAAAACCACACATATCAATGATCACCTCTTTTCTTTCGCTTACATCCTTGTTATGGGCAAGGTCTATATATTTGTAATCTCTGATATTAAGAGCAACAAAATCTATGTTAGAAAAGAGTTCGTTTCTAAAAAAGAACATGAGTAGTTTGTATATACATCAACAACGAGTGAATTCAAGATTTTAGATCATACTAGAAAATCCAGTCACAAAACTGTGAGTGCATCACTAACTACTGGTGTACCATCTAGTATGCACCTCTAAAAAAGGGTTCAAGCTCACCATGTGTATAAGAACAAGTCAAGGTCTTGACGTTACCAACTTGTCCACAAACTCATAAAAGAGTTGCTAACGACCTTAAGAACATATATAAATTTGCAAAAACAAAATCTTGGATACTTGTCTATCAAAGGAAAGCACTTAAAAGCAACACACTTCTACATACTCTTTTAACTGACATGAAAAAGACCAGAGATTGGAATAATCTTGTCAGCTAGTAAATTAACATCTAAGAGCCACCAAAGTGAATGTAAATGTAACACTCGTCCCTGACACACAACCCGGAACAACATGTTATCTGCTTAGTCTCTGCTGAAAACCTTTTCCATCACTTTGAAATCTATCAACTTATAAAATCTTGAACAAAACTTTTAAAATCTTACTCACCTGAGGAAAAAGGGAAAAAGAAGGGGGTGAGCAAAACAAGTTTACTCAGTGAAGAGATCATTTCCGCCCACCGAAACATAACCTACTACCATAAGACAATCATCATAACACATAACTCAGATACTAGCAAGCAACACTAAAGTAAACTTAGAAACAAACATTCATCGTAACACATAAACATAGAAACTAACAAACATATAACCCGCTTTCTAACAAGCAAGGTTATAACATATCACAGGTTCAATCCATCCTTGGGATGAACGTGCAGTGAACCCCACTACTTCGAAGGCTAGCCCGTCAGTCGTTCATGACCTGCCTGTAACCCGTCGGCCCATCACAATCCAGTTTTGAGAAGGATTACGGCCATTGTGACTCGGTCCTTCTCCTGCGTATCTTACTCATACATCATTTACTTATATCCTAACACCATATTATATCATCAACATACTCATCATAACATACTTTCATCATGCTCATAAAACATATCATTAAGCATAACATCACAATCATCATGCATAACATTCCAATCATCATACATAATATCACAACTTCATTCATTTCATATAACCTAACTCTAACAATTAGATCTAAGCATACATACTATGAATCCTAAAATAAAGAAGAAAAAATATGACCTATGTTTTCACAGATCACACCCTCAACTTAGCCACTTTGATGAAGACTAACTTGAAATTGAACCGTTAGAATCTGATATCAGCCGTTGATTCTTGAACCAACCATATTAGTAACAACTCTGCAAAATCTCATGACGATCGAACTTCACATGCATCTGATATGGCCTTTTGAAGTTGATACAACATTCCCATATTTCTGACAGATTCTCTAAGCTAACTTCAACTAGTTGTTTTACTATGCTCCTCTTATCCGAATGAGCTATCCTCTTACCAGACACTAATAAAAATTCATAAGAGTGTTCCTGTAAAATATCTGATCATTCCATGATCATTTATTCCATTAATCATGATAGCTTATCAAACTAGACGAATCTGACAGTTTTGGCAGAATGGATCATGTCTAGAAAGAATCCATTAAATCACATAGTAACTGTTGGAATTATAATCCAACCGGTGAATCTTAACCTTACAGCATCTTAAAATCCTCAACAGAATTTCTGTTTGATCCGATATCTACAAAATCTCCAAACTCTCTTTCTTCTTCTGATGGTCGCTAATTCGGTCTGCACAAATATGTCTCAGTAAAACGTTCATAACTTTTTAACCACAAATCCTATTGGCAAACGGTTTTCACTCTCAAGTAGATAAAAGAGTGAAGAATAACCTTTCAATTTCTGAGATTGATTAGATCACGTTTGCCCCTTCTTTTTCTGTATACTCCATTGCGTGTCGAATCTGTCCCCGATCTGTTTTTCATGGGAACTACCATTTTTCTCTCACAGGTTTTGTTTTTCCTCCAGAGAGTACCCTTATCTCTCTGTGACTAAGGGGCACGAAAATTAGAGTCTTTAACCCTATAATTCTTCTTGTATTAGAGTTTTCCTTTAACCCACACTCTATTGGGCTTGAGTTACTTTACTTTGATCCAATAACTTTGCAACTTGAGTTTTACTCATAACTGGCGGGTTTGAGATGTTACAGTAAAACTCTAACATCATTTTAAAAAAAAAATTACACAAAATTTCATATCTCTAATATTGCATAAAACACCTTCAGTCGTTCGTGTGCTTCAGTAATATCTCTCCTATCATTTCTTTCTTTGCCATTAATGGCCATCTTTATGGAAGAATTTAAGAACCCTTGTATTCGAAAGAAACAAAGATCCACAACGAAACAAAGAACCTTGGATTACATAGTCAAGAACTTAATCTGTCATTCTTTTGAAGAAAAAAACTCCTTGTAATTGAGTGAGTATTTTGCAAGCGTAATGTAAGTTGCAAAAGATATGCGGAATCTCGGTGAAGACATGCCTGCTGTGAAAGTTGTAGAGAAGATCCCTAGAACACTAGTGGAAAATTCACATACGTGGTATATGCAGTTGAAGAATCAAAGGATATTAAAGTGATAATGATTGATGGTCTGCAAAGCTCGTTGATGGTACATGAGCAGAAACTGAGCAGACACAGTGATGAAGAACACGTTCTCAAGGTTGAAGGAAAGTGGAAATCTGATGGAAGTAAGGGTTATGGAAAGTATCAGAACTAAGGCATAGGACGTCGAGGAAGCTATCAAGGTAAAGGTCGAGGTAGAAGCTTCAACAAATAAGCAATTGAGGGCTATAATTGTCATAAGATGGGACATTTCAAGTCAAAATGTCCAAATTGGGAGAAAGAGGCAAACTATGTTGAAATGGAAGAAATGTATTAGAGTTAGTTAAGTTAGTTTTCTGTATTTGGATTAGTATTCAGTCTAGATACATTCTCATATACTTGTATATAACGTTATGTTATTTTATACATTCAAATTAATGAAGAAAATGATTTACAATCTCTCTTCTCATATGGCATCAGAGCGAGAGCGTAGCTTTACGCTCTCGATTCTGTTTCTTACTTCTTCATTCGATCTCCTTCTCTGATTTCTTCCTTCTTCCGTTATCTTCTCCATCTTCTTCTGATCTGTGTGATCATGGTGAAACGAAAGTCAAATCGTGCTTCGAACAATTCCGATCCTGATCGTCCTCAGGTTACTCAGAGAGCTGAAGATTTTGGATCCTCGGCGAAATCTGAACCTGAAGTGCGAGTTATACACCGTCTGTTTGCCATCTCTGATTCACCGGATAACATTCACAGTCCTTATCATCTCGTAAGTTCCGATCATCTTGGTTTATCTCTTGTTTTAGAACCTCTGGATGGATCGAATTATAGTGTTTGGGTGATGGCGATGACTATGAGCCTTGAAGCAAAGAATAAAATAGGATTCATAGATAAATCGATTGCTAAACCTGATGAAAATGATCAATATTATCGGATCTGGTGTCGTTGTAACAATATGGTCAAGTCTTGGTTGCTTAATAGTGTATCGAAGAAGATCTATACCAATGTTCTATATTTCAAAACAACTGCAGATATCTGGTCTGATCTTCACACTAGATTTCATAAGTCGAATCTGCCACGACTGTACAAGCTGAGACATCATCTTCATTCGCTTCGTCAAGGTAACATGGATCTCTCATCTTACTACACCCAAACTCAGACATACTGGGAGGAACTGTCCAATTTGCAGTTTTCTGCAAACACTGTGGAAAGTCTTTTGGCTGAGAAAGAAACGAATCGTGTCATTGATTTCCTGATGGGATTGAATGGCAATTACGATCATATTCGAAGTCAAATTCTCATGAAGAAAGTTCTCCCAAGTTTGTCAGAAGTTTTCAACATTCTCGATCAGGATGATTCTCAAAGAAGTGCCAGAAACAACAATGTTAGTGTTCCTGAACCTACTGCTTTTCAGGTCAATGCCAAGCCTTACTATGGCAATCAGAAATCTAAACCTGTTTGCTCTCACTGTGGGGGTTATGGTCACACTGTAGATCGATGCTACAAGGTCCATGGGTACCCTCCCGACTTGAAGAATAAAGGTAATCCGCAGTATCAAAAGAAAGAAAGTATGCCCAAGGTTTCTGCCAATGTGGTTGATACTTCTTTCAATCAACAAGATGTTTCACACGACAAGTCTGTGACTGGTGGTACTCAGTTGACAAATAGTACTTCACCAGAGGTTCCTTTTTCTCAAGAACAAATGCAACAGGTGATAGCTTTCTTTAGTTCTCAGCTTCATAACCAGAGCATCACGACATCTCACGATGGTCTCCTTGCCTCTCCTTCAGCTGGTCCATCCACTATATCTCAAGTGTCTGGTACCTTTCTTCCTCTTTATTCATCCTTTTCTTTAGGCATGCCATCTGTTTTGAGCTCTGGAAATGTTGTTGTTTCTGCTGATTCTTGGGTTGTTAACTCGGGTGCTACACACCACGTTTGTCACACTCGTTCTCTTTTCACTTCTATCACTCCTCTTCATAACACTTTTGTCACATTGCCAACTGGTAGTTCAGAGAGCATTGTTGGTATAGGACCGGTGGTGTTGAGTGATAGGATTACATTGCAAAATGTTCTGTTCATTCCCAATTTAGATTCAATCTCCTGAGTGTTAGTTCTTTGACTAAGTGCATAGATTCTAAGATCAGTTTTACTTCCGATTATTGGTGCATACAGAATCTTACTCGGGAGTTGATGATTGGCAAGGGTAGACAGATTTCAAATCTTTATATCTTGGATTCAGGCTCTCTGATCTCAGCTTCTTCTTTTCGGGAAAATAAGATAGTTTGCTCTAGCTCGGTTAGTAATCAAATTTGGCATAACAGATTAGGCCACCCTTCTCTCCCTCGTTTGAAACTTTTATTTGATCTATTGCAACTCAAGAAACATCCTACTGATTTTCATTGTCATATTTGTCCCCAAGCTAAACAAAAGAAACTCTCATTTCCTTTTGAAAACAACATGAGTAAAGAACCTTTTGATCTGTTACATATAGATGTCTGGGGGCCTTATTCAGTGAATACTCATGATGGTTTTAGATATTTTCTCACTATAGTGGATGATTATAGTAGAGCTACATGGGTGTATTTGTTGAAACTGAAATCAGATGTTCTTACTGTGTTTCCTGAGTTCATTACAAGGGTAGAAAACCAGTATAAGAGGACTGTGAAAGCTGTTAGATCCGACAATGCTCCTGAGCTTTCTTTTGCTACTCTTTACAAAACCAAAGGCATTCTTTCTTATCATTCTTGTCCTGAAACTCCAGAACAAAATTCTGTTGTTGAACGAAAACATCAACACATTTTAGACGTGGCTAGATCCCTTCTTTTTCAATCTCGGATCCCGCTTTGTTATTGGGGGGAATGCATTTTAACTGCTGTTTTCTTGATCAATCAGATACCTACTCCTTTATAGCACAATGTCTCTCCTTTTGAGCTTTTGAGTTCTACACAACCTGACTACAAATCTCTTAAATCCTTTGGGTGTCTCTGCTACAAAAGTACTTCATTGCAGTCTCGAACAAAGTTTGACTCTAGAGCTCGGGCGTGTGTTTTTATTGGGTATCCCTCGGGTTTCAAAGGCTATAAACTCTTGGATCTTGAGAACAACAACATTTCCATTTCTAGGCATGTCATTTTTCATGAATCAATATTTCCTTTTGCGGGTTCTGATCTTTCTGATGCTGCAAAAGCTTTATTTCCAAGTTCTGCAGATGCACCAGTTGAGAACATAGCACATTCTGTGCCTTCAACTTCTGGTGATGATCCTTCTCATTTGATCACACCGTCTGATGTTAGTATGCCTTCTGCTACTACATCACATCGTCACCGTAAGAAACCTTCCTATCTACAGGACTATCTGTGCCTTTCATCTTCCTCTCTTTATCCACTTTCTTCCTTTCTGTCCTATGATCATCTTTCTTCTGTTCATGGTGCTTTCACCAATTCTCTTCTTCAAATTTCTATTCCCCAAACTTATTTTGAGGCTAAGGGGACCAAAGAATGGTGTGATGCTATGGATGCGGAGTATGGTTCTTTGGAAAGTCTTGATACTTGGGAAGTTTGTCCTCTTCTGAATGGTAAGAAAACAGTTGGATGCAAGTGGATCTTTACATTGAAACTTCTTGCTGATGGCAGTCTTGAGAGAAACAAAGCCAGATTAGTGGCTCGTGGCTATACTCAACAAGAGGGTATCGACTTTGTTGATACGTTTTCTCTTGTTGCTAAGATGGTCACAGTGAAAACCATTCTTGCTTTGGCTGCTAAAAGGGGTTGGTTTCTCCATTAGTTGGACATTTCGAATGCGTTTCTCAATGGAGAACTTGCAGAGGAAATTTATATGGATCTTCCACCTGGTTTTGCTGAGCGCAAAGGTTTGATTCTTCCTCCAAAGACTGTTTTCCGCCTCAAGAAGTCGATTTACGGCTTGAAACAAGCTTCCCGACAGTGGTTCATCAAATTCTCCACCACTCTTACAGAACTGGGCTTCAATAAGATTCATGGCGATCACACATTATTTCTTCGTGTTTCATAGAATTCTTTCACCCTGGTTCTTGTCTATGTGGATGATATTATCATCGCCAGTTCGGATGATAAAGCTGTTTCTACATTCATCATGCAACTTCAGAAGTGCTTCAAGTTAAGAGATCTTGAACCACCTAAGTACTTTCTTGGGATTGAAATAGCTCGTTCTTCTTTGGGAATCTCTCTGTGTCAGCATAAGTATGTCCTTGACTTACTCACTGATGCTGGTTTACTTGGTTGTCGTCCTTCTACGATTCCCATGGATCCTAGTTTAGAGTTGTCTTCTACCTCGGGCACATTGCTTGCCGAAGCAGAACCCTATCGTCGCCTTGTTGGAAAATTGATGTACCTCACCATAACTAGACCAGACATATGCTTTGCGGTGAACAAGCTCTGTCAATTCTCCTCGGCGCCTCGGACTGATCATTTGAAAGCAGCTCACAAGGTGCTTCATTACCTTAAGGGTACGATTGGTCTTGGTTTATATTATCCGGTGGACTCAGATTTTCAGATCAAAGCTTTCTGTGATTCCGACTGGGCGCAATGTCCGGACACCCGCAGATCGGTCACAGGGTCGTGCATCTTCATTGGAAGCTCTCTCATGTCGTGGAAAGCAAAGAAACAACATGTTGTCACTCTATCCTCTGCAGAAGCCGAGTATCATGCGATGTCCGATACTGCTAAGGAAATGGTGTGGCTGTCTCGGTTACTTTCGGATATTGGTGTGCATTCTGACGCGACTCCGGTGTTGTATTGCGATAGCACAACTGCTCTACACATCGCCAAGAATCCCGTTTATCACGAGCGTACGAAACATATTGAAGCTCAATGTCACTCGATTCGGGAGAAGATTGAAGCCGGTGATTTGAAAACGCTTCATGTTCGAAAAGATAACCAACTCGCCGATGCCTTCACTAAGCCGTTATTTCCCTCGGTTTTTCACCGTCTTATGTCCAAGATGGGACTTCTCAATATCTACAAGTCGCCATCTTGAGGGGGGCTATTAGAGTTAGTTAAGTTAGTTTTCTGTATTTGGATTAATATTCAGTCTAGATACATTCTCATATACTGGTATATAACGTTCTGTTATTTTGTACATTCAAATTAATGAAGAAAATGATTTACAATCTCTCTTCTCATAAAATGGAAGAAGATATGCTTCTTATGACTCATGTTGAAGAAATCAAAGAGGAAGATGCACACATATGGTTTCTCGATTCATGATGTAATAACCACATGTGTGGTACGAAGAATTGGTTTCTTAAGATTGACGGATTATTCTAACAAGTAAGACTTAGAGACGATCGAAAGATGAAGGTAGAAGGAATATGGAGCTTATCTCAGTGATTTTATCAGTTGATTTTGTATCAGATTTGAAGAACAATTTGCTGAGTGTAGGGCAACTGCAACATAAGTGGTTGGGAATTGTCTTTGAAGATGATATCTGTGAAATCTGGAATAAACAGATGAGGAAAATAATTAAATGCTCAGTTATGTCAAAGAACTGGATGTTTACGATTTTGGCCAAAGTAAGGAAAGAGAAGGAGCGTGAAGGAGATAAGTGTTTGCAAATGGTGGAGAAAGCTGATCAACTTTGGCATAAGAGATATGACCATCTCAATAAGAAGAGTCTAGGATCACTTGTAGAGAAGAAAATTGCAAAGGGATTACCAAATATCACACATAACAAAAATGAACCAGTTTGTGAGGTATGTAAGAAAGGAAAGCAGAATCGTGAGTCTACTCCGAGAAGAAGTATGTGGAGAGAACCTCGAGATTACAACTTATCCACACATACATATGCGGACCAATCTCCCCATCAACTCCAAGCGGAAAGAGATTCATTATTAACTTCATAGACGAATATAGTTGAAAGTGTTGGACTTATATTATGTCAGAGAAGTCTGAGACACTCAAGACTTTCAAAGAATTTAAGGCAGTCGTAGAAAGAGAATTGGGGAAAGCTTTAGTATGTATGAGATCAGAATGTGGGTGGAGATTATAATTCCAAGGCATTCAGAGAATTTGCAAAGAAAGTGGGATTAAACGTCATCTCACTGCAGCATATACGCCACAACAAAATGGAATTGTAGAGGGGAAAAATCGGAGTGTTTTGAACATGACAGGATGTATGTTGCTGGAAAGAGGAGTACCAAGAGTGTGTTGGGCATAAGAAGTTCAGTATGCAATACATGTACTGAACTGCAATCCATATAGACATGACACATGAAGAAAAATGGACTTGGCACAACTCTTTCGTAGAACATTTCAGAATCTTTGGGTGCTTAGCTTTTACACTTGTGCCAAATGAAAGAAGAATAAAGTTAGATGAAAAGATGTGTGTGTTGTTTGGCTTGAGCAGAGAATCTAAGGCATACAGGTTCTATAACCCAAAGACAGAGAAAATTGCAGTCAGTAGGGATGTTCGTTTCGATGAGAGTAGAGGATGGAATTGGGAGAAGGATTTCCAAATGAATGAATGGATTTGGGAAGAACAAAGTGCTACTGAAGACGATATGGGGGTACAAAGATGTACTCTCAAGCTGAGGAACGTCAAAATGAAGAAGGAGGTGAGGAACATGTAATTGATGCAGAGTTGACAGGAGAAAGCGAGGAACAGAATGATGACACTTCTACTCAGTTGAATACACACGAGAGGAGTGAAAGACAAAAAACGAGCTCCTATTTGAACGAAGGATTATGTGGGTAGAAATGTGGGTTTTCTGGTTACTGACTATGATGAAGAGATATATGAAGATGCAAAATCAGGTGCCAAATGAAATCAGAACGCTGAGTTGTTTGCATCAGAGGAGAAGTGAGCTTCTAGAAGAAGCGCTGACGTGGAATGGAGATATGGAGAATTTTTATTCTAGGACTTTTAGAAAAGGAGGTTCGTTGTGGTCCTTGCATTCAAAAAAGGAAAGTTGTGGTCTTTGCATTAGAAAAGGAAAGTTGTGGTATATGCATCAGAAAAGGAAATATGCTGTTCTGGGACATTCAGAAAAGGAAACGAGCTCTTGGAAGGATTAATGACGTGAAATGAATATTTGGAGAATATTCATTCTGAGATTTTTAGAAAAGAAAATCGTGGGTTTTGAGAAACTTTCCTGTAGAAAGATTTAAGGAAGATTTCTGTTTCTGTAGGTATATATTCAAGAGTAAAGATGTTAGATAGGGTTAACACTTTTGAAGATATTGCCAAAGATTTGTGCCTTCAAGCTTCAGAGAAAGAACTAGCTTGGACGGTGAGTGTTGGGTCGCTCGTCTCTGATTATTCACGGTTGGGTGATATAGATCAGGAGAGAGTGTTGGTTGCTCTTGGGTGTTCCAGGCGATCTAAAGGAAGGTTTGGGTCGTGGAGGGAACCACATAAGAGTGAGTGTGCACGCACGTGCATTGGGAGTTTTTTCTCTGATTGAATCACGGTTGGGTAAGTTCGATCAGAGAGAGTTGGGTGATTGAATCTTGTTTTTGAATCTCTCTAAGGGTAGGCTTAAGATTAGATTGAAAACTTTGTAAGGGTATCTTTAGGTTGTAAAGTTGCTGCTTGTAAATAAAGAGATTAATCGCTTGGTCTTGGCGTTTCAAGACGTAATTGTTGCTGTTGCCAGATGCTCTGCACTTACAATTGGTATCAGAGCAGCCACCTAAAAAGACTGCGTGTGGTTTTCAAAATCAGGTGGAGATCTTGAGACAAGTATGGAGAATTCGCAATGGTTTGTCGCTGTGAGCAATGTTCTGAGGTTTGATTCAGAGAATTATGGGTATTGGAAGGTTCGGATGACTCAGATGATTCAGAGTATTGCTGTAGAGGCTTGGACTGATGTAGAAGAAGGTTGGACAGTCCCTGTTGTGATGAATGACAAGGGTGAGAAGGTCCCTAAGCCAAGAAATACATGGACTAATGAAGTAAAAACAGCAGCGAAATACAACTCAAAGGCCTTGTCTGCTATATTCAGCTCTCTGCATATGATGCAGCTTAAGCGAGTTCAGGGATGCATTTCTACCCGTCTTGATATGCTTGCTACAGAATTCTAAAACATGGGTATGGATGAGTATGAGTCTATAGATGAGTACAACAACATGTTAAGTTATATAGCTCAAGAAGCCATTGTTCTAGGAAAGACATATAAAGACAAGAAACTCGTGAAGAAATTCCTCAGGAGTCTGCCTGCGAAGTTTCAGTCTCACAAATCTGCTATTGAAGTGGCATTGGACTCGGATGATATGAAGTTTGATGAGGTGGTTGGAATGATGCAAGCATATGAGCTCCAGCTGAAACGAAAGGATCAGACGATTGGAAAGGGACTAGCATTTGTTACTGCTGAGATCAAGACCATCCAAGTGACTAACTTGGAGGATCAGGTGGGGTTGTTTGTGAGGAAATACTTCAAACATATGAGTCGAGGACATGATAAGGGTGAAACAAGCTCTGTAAGAAGTGATACAGACAAACATGTTAAGAAATCTGACAAGCAGTGCAATGAATGTCTGGGCTTCGGACACTTCAAGGCTAACTGTCCAAATTTAAGGAAGAAAAACAACATCCAGTGCTACGGATGCAAGGGGTTTGGACATAGCAAAGCTGAATGTGTTGGATCAGTGAAGAAAAGGGAGAACTCCTACATATGTTGGAGTGAGAGCGAATTAGAAGATGATGAAAGGGAGTAAGTCGAGAGTCTGAACAACTATGTTGCTCTTGTTAGCATCGTAGAAGAATCAGATGATGAATCATCTCTGGGTGAGCCTAACGTGCATGGGATATTGAACTCATAACAGGGTATTGACGCTAACTCCTCTGAGCTCTCTCTTGAATCCGAAAATCTGATCTTGGTTCAACACCTAGTGAAGATGAATGAAGAAATTCGAGAACTCAAAGCTGAAAGAGAGGATCTCACTTAGGAGAATACAAAAATCTTGGCTGAGAACAAGACCCTCTCTGACAAACTGTCTGCAGTTGGTGCTTTGTTTACTATTGAAGTCTCTAAATCAGCTGAGCT
The DNA here is from genome assembly GCA_900406285.1 of Biscutella auriculata. Lineage (NCBI taxonomy): Eukaryota > Viridiplantae > Streptophyta > Magnoliopsida > Brassicales > Brassicaceae > Biscutella > Biscutella auriculata. Next base: position 13,418 of record OVAO01001803.1, read on the forward strand.
CGAAGGAAAGTTTCAGGAATAACTGAGGAACATTCGAATGTTGAACAATGGTACCAAGGAATTGGATAAGATCCTCAATGCAAGACGAATAGGAAAGGAGACATATGGTCTTGGATATCAGGGTGGTGCTGGTAACTCAACAACTACGTTTGTTAAAGCAACAACGGTCAAGACGCCTCAATGTCAGGAAAAGGAGTACACAAGCCTTGGATACGTCAAGAAGACTTCTCTTTTTGATCTCGGACCAAAAAATAGAGCTAAGCCCGGTCAAGCCAGGTCATGGGTGGATATGAGGAATGGTTGTTGGCATTGCGGCAAGACAGAACACTTAAAAGCCTGGTGCTATACATACCAGCAGAAAGTCTCTAGGCTATACAGTCAACAAGAGTATTATCCTGACTATAAAAGATCAAGAAAAGTTTGGATGAGGAAGGACAAGATGTACTGTAATGTGGCGTACACTACTGATTCTCCTGATTGTGATCAAGCAACTCAAGCCTGGTACTTTGACAGCGGCTGTTCGAGGCACATGACTGGAACCAATGACTACTTGAGGAAAATTGAAGAGATCAACTCAGGAAATGTTACTTTCGGAGATGGAGGTAGAGGGAGGATCAAGGGAAAAGGTAACACGTCTGGGATGATGCACCAACTCTTGAGAATGTGTATTCGGTTGAGGGTCTCAAGGCAAACCTCATAAGCATAAGTCAGCTATGTGACGAAGGTCT
>OVAO01001804.1:0-14145 GCA_900406285.1 Biscutella auriculata
GTTCAGGATATACCGTGTATGCAAGCGGTTGGATGTACGGTAATCAGCAAGGTCAGATGTGTGGCCCTTATACACAACAGCAGCTATATGAGGGGCTCTCGAGTGGCTTTTTACCTGAGGATCTTCTTGTTTATCCAATCATCAATGGTTATATGCCAAATTCTGTACCACTAAAGTATTTCAAGCAGTTTCCTGAACATGTCGCCACTGGCTTTGCATATCTACAAAATGGAATGATAAGTGTAGTCCCCCCTGTTAGTTCACTTAATGCCACAGTTCATCAACATGAGACTCCAACAGAGCATGCAACTTCTGCTGCACATTTGATTTCCCATCAGACGTTGCTTCCTCAGACCAATTCTAATGGTTCCGTCTCAGATCACCTAATTTTGAACCAGGAAGAAGAGAAGTTGTTAGATTCATTGCTCTCATTGGTAACTTCCTTTGACGGTGAAAACTCATTTCATAAGTTCACATAAGAAATTTACTTAGTTGTATTGTTCGTGTTTCTCTCAGGGAAGCGAACATGCTTGCTGGTTTCTTGTAGATGCCGAGGGTACAAATCATGGACCACATTCTATATTGGAGATCTATAATTGGCAGCAGTATGGATATGTTCCAGATGCAACCCTGGTAAGCTATAGAGAATATACTCGTAAAAAGGGGATCACTGATAGATTGTTATTTATTGAATTATGTGCAATTACAATTATGCATCTTTGTAGCCTTGTGCATATATTTGTTTTTCATGCATTTTCCCATCAGAGGGAAATTTGTGTGATTTGTATTCTTTTTCATCCCTATTTCAGAAGTTTCCCTACCCCTTCTTTCCAGTTTTTGCCTTTACATCTCAGCTGTTTTTGCTTAATAATTAGAATACTTGGTCGATATATATTTTCTCCCCTTTTCCTCGCTGTTACTTAGGAGTTTCATTTTGCAGATACGTGATGGTGAAAATAAGCTCAGACCAATTACATTAGCGTCGTTAATTGGTGTATGGAGGGTGAAATGTGGTGGTGCCAATTGTGACGAATCAGTGTCCGGGGTGAGCTTCATATCGGAAGTTTCGGAAGAACTCTCTTCACAACTTCAGAGTGGAATAATGAAAATAGCTAGAAGAGCTCTACTCGACGAAATTATCAGCAGTGTGATCTCAGACTTTCTTAAGGCCAGGAAAAGTGAGGATCATCTCAAGTCTGATCCACCCAGTTCTGACTCCCATGTTGTTAAATCCATATCGGTAAAATCTTTTTAATATGAGCAATTATGTACACATGAAGGCCTTTATGCACATATATGCAAGTATGAAACTTCAGGAGCTATCATTGAATTATACACTAATTTAGTAACGTTTTGTTTGAGCAGTCTGAAGTTATTAATGCAGAGAAAAATGTTGTAACAACTGAAGTAACAGTCTGTAAGAACCAATTGAATGAGTGGGGTCAATGTCGGAGACCTGCAGAGTCGGTCAAGTTTGCTAAATCTGTTGGAAGCACTGAGAACTTTCAAACATCTTTCTTAGCTGTATGTGGAATACTTCACAATCATTGCATGCAAATCATGTGGAATGCTGTCTTCTATGATACTGTGGCAACTTATTCTTCATCTTGGAGAAAAAAAAAACTTTGGTCTCGCTCTCCTGATATCTCAACTGTTCCTAGACACTGCAAGGGTCCCCAGACCAATTATTCAGACAAACGTGAAGCAGTTGACAATGTGAGCTTGTTTAACTTTTTTATGACTTCAAATAACGGAGTTGCATTTGTTTTTTCTTATAGCTGTGGGCATTATTAAAATGAATGTCATTTTTAATGTTTTGCAGTTTACTTGTAGGATGAATTCCTCTACCTCCAAAACTGCTTACTTTAATGAACTTGACTTGGCTACCAATGCAACCAGTTCCCGTGAATTGTCATCTAGAAAAGTAACCTTACCAAACAGTGGTGGAATGGAGAGTGTCATAGCAAGCATCACAGAACATGTAGAAAGTGAGCTCTTTTTGTCTCTTGAGACTCACCTGACTGATTATATTGGCATTCTAATTGAAGATGGAGCGACTAATGCTGGTAGTACTGTACAAGATGGCAAATTGCATGAGGTAGGAGAAATAAATCTCCTTTTGTGGAATTTTGAACTTTTCTATGGAAATTTACCACCTTTGAATCTAGCCTTTCTTGTTCTGTTCTTGTGTCTGGCGTGCTAGCACATGGTGCTGAATTCAAATTGATGAAATTGCTGCAGGAAAAGCTGCCATCTTTACATGGTTCCTTCAGTGATTCTCAGAGACTGTTGCAAGAGGGAGAATCCTCAAAGCAAATCACATCTATGGATATCATTGCTAATATTTTTACTACAACATTGGAGACATCGGACAGTACTTTTGATGATGAACTTGATAATCTGTATATTCACGAGCCACCACCACCTGGATGTGAAAACAACATTAAACTGCCATCTCTGTGCCATAAATTTCGGCCTATAAGGTCCAAGGAATCCATTCCTGAGATTGAAGAGTATGTTGCAACGGCTCTATGTAGACAGAAGTTGCACAGTGATGTTATGAGAGATTGGAAATCACTGTTCATGAAGTGTTCTCTTAACGAATTCCTTGCTTCACGGAAAGAAAGCCATCAACTTTCTCGTAAAGAAACATTGGTCCGGAGGAAGCTTAAAACTGTTACTCGGAACAAAAAGCTAGTACAATCTAATATATCGAATCAGATAGACAAGAAGCCAAGGAAACCATGTGTCAAATCCTCTGAAAAAGTTCTGGTTGATCGATCTAAGAAACTATCCACAGATTCTCATTCCATGAAAGAAGCCCTTAAAGTCGATGCACCCAGTACAGATTTGTCAGCTCGGAAACCAAGTCAACAAAAGATGAGCAATGTTGACCGGCGGGACCATGGTATGTAATTTTCATCCTTTTTCATTCGACTGATAGAAACTTGACTTTTACCTTACCTTCTATTGTTTTTCTATTGTTATGCAGGCATCATAAAGAATGTGTCGAAGTTTCATAAAGAAAAGGTTGGTAAAGATGCTCTAAGTAAGGTTAACTGTGAGAAAAGTCAAGATACTGAAATGGCAGATGAATTTGACGACGAACCCCTTATAACAAGACTAAGGAGTAAGTTTTCTTTGTACCATATAGGTTTGGTTCTATTTTAATATCAGGTTTTATCTCTCTTTCTTTTTGGTTTAATGTTCTTTTTGGTGTATATTCTATTAGAGATATCAAGGAATAAAACAAAAGAGTTAAGAGAAGGTACAAGTGCTGCAAAACCCTGTAAGGAGATTTCGACGTCTGCTGATGAATCTGGGCAAACCGTTGACTGCAAAGATCACAATCAAAAGCTTTCAAATAAGTCTTATCAGACAGGACAAAAAGGTAAAAGTCTAGTTTATTGGTTTCCTACACATTCAACTTCTTTTCGTTTGTGTGCTCTTGATCTTCTTGACCATGTATCCTGAGCCTACTAATATCATCCTTCTGAAAAGCAGCTCATATATCGAAGCTAAAGAGAAAGAATATTTCAGATGTCAGAGTCGAGGGTACAAAATCTTGCAATGGAGCAGTCAGAGATGATGCTGAGATTTCTGGAAAGGAAGGTGATAAAGATTCTCGTCAACGCCTTGTCAAGAGACAGAAAAGTAAGATCTCTATTTAATTTCCCAGGTTTTGAGAATGCCTCCCACAATTGTTTTACTAAATTACTATCTCCATAAGATGCGGTGAAGCAGAGTCAAGATATGTCAAAGCCTACTGAAAATCTTGAGAGACTTACTGAAGGAAAAAAGTTTGTGGAAAAGTCTACGTGGAGCGTATCACAGAAGGCCCATAAGTGTAAGTGTTTGGGGTAGTACTTTTTGTTCTAAGCCTTATTTCTCGAAGTGATATCTCTGCTAATTAAATGCATGGGACCAGATTTTAACAGTTGGTACTTTCTTTCTTGAAGCATCGTCATCCATAATGCTAAAGAGGAAGCACTCGTTGGATAAAGAATTACCCAATGTATCTTCGTATCGCAGATCATCTCTACCTTCCAAGGATGTTGAAAATGAAGAAAAGCTTTCCTGCAATACATCAAATAAGCTGCAGAAAGGCAATTGTTTCCTAAACGTTTTCAGTTTTTACCTATATGGTTTTCTGTTATATATTTTTACCACTAACTACATGTATTTGGTTGGTTTATGTAACAGATTCAAAGAAATTGATTGCTAGAAGGAAGCCAATAGCAAAAGATACACCAGAACCTTCTCCTAGGCCGATTGCATTAAAGCCACTGGCAAAACTGAGTTCAAAAGCAAGCAAAAGAAAGTTGTTAGTGTCAATGCCAAAGTCTGATGGATGTGCACGAACATCTATTAATGGCTGGGAATGGCATGCATGGTCATTAAAGGCAAGCCCTGAAGAGAGAGCCCGTGTTAGGGGAAGTTCTTGCAAACACGTACAACATTTTGGTTCGAAAATTAATTCGACTCAGAACGTTCTTTCTGCAAGAACTAATAGAGTAAAAATGCGTAATCTCTTAGCCGCTGCAGATGGCACTGACGTCTTGAAAATCTCTCAGTTGATGGTGATTAAAACAAAACCCATTGTTCTCTCTGAACAGCATTTACATAGTGTTTATATTTTCTTTTCCCCTATCGGTGTTAGGCTAGGAAAAAGCGTCTGCGGTTTCAACAAAGCAAAATTCACGATTGGGGTCTTGTTGCACTTGAACCTATTGAAGCTGAGGACTTTGTGATTGAATATATCGGAGAATTGATACGTTCTTCTGTAAGTATGACTTGTTTCATTTTGTGTTTCTTCAAATAATTTTGTGAGTTCTGTACCCTGTTATTCTATTTTAGGACATTTTACTCTCTTTGAATTTTTTTATCATGATGATGGTTCAATATGTCAATCTCACAGATATCTGAGATACGTGAACGCCAGTACGAAAAGATGGGAATTGGAAGCAGTTATCTTTTCAGGCTTGATGATGGATATGTGGTTAGTTATTTGTGTGATTCATGAACCCTTATTTAGTGTATGTTATCCTCTTTTTCTAATGATAGATCCGGATCATTTGTTGCTTACCATGAGTATTAGATTGATGCTACAAAGCGTGGCGGCATAGCGAGGTTTATAAACCATTCGTGTGAGGTAAAATAGTATGCATAGATTGTTGTTGTGTATCATTGGCTAGTTTGTTTTGTGGATTCGGGGGTCTTATAGCTTACACCTGAGCTTCTGCAGCCGAACTGTTACACCAAGATTATAAGCGTGGAGGGTAAGAAAAAGATATTTATTTATGCAAAGCGGCATATAGACGCCGGTGAAGAAATATGCTACAACTACAAATTCCCACTGGAGGATAACAAAATCCCATGCAACTGTAGAGCCCAAAAGTAAGTTTCATCACTTATAATATTTACTTTCTTCTTTAGGTTTTGTTGCTTCCTTCTCGTATCAGTCCCCTGCAATTGTTTGTTTTTTTAGTTAAATTATTGGTTGCTGTGTTATAATAACTCAGAAAGTTTGGAATTGTTACAAGCTTTTCGTTTTAAGTTATGTATTGTTTATGCATTTTGTGATCAGGTGCCGTGGATCGCTGAACTAGGAGGGACTTGGTTTGTAGAGGAAAAACTGAGAGGTCAGGTTCGTACAAATTTTCAGATTTATGCTTCTTTATTATTAAAGATTGTGAAGACAACAAATTGGGAATTCCTAATAAGGAATAAACTTGGGTTCCTTTTTAGGGTTAAACGTGGAGAGAAGATGAATCTCTCTTTTGCAAATATAATACATTTCCTGCAGCAGATGAGTCTCCTCTCTTTCATTTCAAACTGTAACTAGTTTTGTTCCCACATACTAACACTTCCAAAGTTCTCCATTTTTTTGGATATATATTTGTTCTTTTTTTTTTTTTTCTGTCGTCGACAAGACAGAGATACAAACAAGGTCAATTAAATAAAATCTAATTCATAGTAAAATAATTCCTTATGAATTTATTAAAGAAAGGAGATGAATCATGATTGTGTGTGTGTGTGTATTGCCAAGGAACAAGAGGTTATTGTTGAGTACTTTTTTGGCGTCCGTTTAAGAAAAGGAGAAAAAACACGAAGTAATTTATACAAATCACTTCTTTTTGTTGGTTTGGACAGAGATGAAAGGACAAGAGGAAAAATATCTTTCTTACCGCTCAATGAAAGCAAAGAGGTTTATTATTTTTATTATTCAGTATTTAGCATTTTGGGTTGTGTTAATATAGCATGTTTTTTGATATTTGCTTTGTAATTTTTAATGTTTTGTTTTTGTTTTCAGGGATTGTAAAAAGATCAGAATTCAAAATTCTATTTTTCTCTCCTCTCACCATTGTCCTTGGTATGGTACGTTTGATGTATATATGTTTTTAGTTTTTCAACATACGGAGAGATATCCAAAATTGAAGGTAAATTAGGAGAACATAGAAAGAAACATTTGTTCAAATGTCTAAAGTTGCTTTCCGCTGACTTACATTGTAATAGTTTTTTTTTTTTGGGTTAACTTTTGAGAGCTATAAGAGAATGACCGACTAACATGAGATGAACATATACTCTTACGGGGAATCAAAATCTGACCCAAATTAGATTGTAATAGCTTATTGTGTAATAGCCTTACATTGTTTTGTAATTGTTTATCCACCAAAATCCAAATAAATCGAAGGTTTTGAATGATATTCTAGATGATAACGGAACAGAGGAATGTTTCTCATTAGCCAAAACACTTTGCTCAATAGATATTTCACAGAATAATCATAAAACACAAGTCGGAAGATCATAGCAGAGTTGTTTACAATTATTGCATTCCTCTAATATTTCAGAAATTCGATTCTCAATCTCAATCCATGCGAAGGTATGACTAGTGACTGCTCTTTTGACCAACTTGGAAAAAAAAATCATAAAACTCAGAGAAATTAGTTTAAGATGATTGATTATTTACGTTTTTATTATGCATATAGTAGGCTCAACTTCTAAAAGTATATAATATGAAACTCGGAACATTTATGATTCTACCAAACAGTAGAGGATCGATCAAAGAAATGCATGCAAAAGGTCAACAATGCAAGTAAATTATGATTTTGTATTTTGACGCTAATAGCAGATTCATCTTCTACTATTTCCATGCAAAATCATTGATCGTTTTCATCCTAGATGCACATTGACTTTCTTTTTACATATAAATGGAGAACATGAGAATAAGAGCCTAGTTTAAATTACATCTACATCAATTTTGCATCGTAATAGAAAAAGAAAGGTACACTAAGTTTGTTACTGTTGTTTTTTCTATAACATATGGAAGGAAACAAGAGACGACTCTGAGGTAATTTATTAGCAATGATGATGATCACAGTGATGAGTCTGATAAAGCTCTCTGGGAAAAAACCTATGACGGAAGCTTTTCTGTAATCATGATGAGTCTGATGAAGTTTCTTTGTCTAGCAACGAATCTGATTCTCTGTCTTTCTATTCGTAGTATCTATAGGCACATGACTTCACCTAAATTACAGAACAATCCAAGTCTTGGATTATGTTGTTGGTCTTGTGGTCATCGATGAGCCTCGTCCCATTGGAACAACTCCTGAGAAAGCATCTTCTGGTTCTTCCTCTTCTGATAGAACTGCACAGGAGTGTTTTTGAATATTAATACACGACTCATCTTAAAACTGTTTTTGCTCAAAAGACATAACACGTACCAGTAATGTCTTCACCAGCTTGAGCCCCAGCAATGCCAATGCAGGAGTACAACGAGTCCTCGTCCACTTTCAATTGATTATATGCGACATATATGTCCTCTATCGAAGCGGCTTCATATAATGAAGCAAGTTCTTTAATGCATGACAGATCCTATAAAAAAGAAATCAGAAGTCAAGTCAAAGACGACACATCAGAAAGAAACTTTTCCTGTTCTTTGTTTTAAGAACATGAAACTCATTTATTACCTTTCTCGGAACAGAGGAGGCCTGCAAGTGTGCTAATAGATTAAGCCAATAGGCGTTGGACTTTAATTCAGCTTCATGTCTCATAAGAAGAGTCCGCTTTGCCTGTAGATTTACAAACAACACTACTTTTCATTAACAAAGAAAACAAACTACCACGAACTGAGATGAGAAGGCAAAAGAGACAACTAACCCTCTCCAGCTCCCTAGGGGCAATTTGGTTGCTATGCAAACCTCTAAGAACGCTCTTGCATGCATCAACTGCTTTGTATACCTGGAAAGGACAATGAGAAAATTTGTCAGAAAGTGTGTTGAAAAGAGCAGATTATTACTGCAAGCAAAGGACAGAAACTTCACCTTGCCGGGAGTTGAAGTAACAGATATCACATACCACCCAAGATTCAGCCTATCGAATAGGTTTAGCTCAAATGATACGTCATATGTCANCGTCAGTCCTAGAGAATCTCTTACTGTCGTAAAAAGCCTGCAGTGGCGCAGTCTCTTTCAGAAACGTAAAATAATAGGCAAACAGAAGCAGACAGGCTTCGGTCTGAGTGAAAAGGCCATCAGATGTAATGATGCATAAACATGCATTTTATTCACCATTTCTTTTACACTTGATGAATCGGTCATTTTCTAAACAGTTTTTTTGCTGATGGTTAGTTGCTGAGCAACTTCTGGACACAAACCAAACCAGAGAGTACAATAGCAGCAAAGAACTCAGCTTTCAAATAATACGACACCATATTAAACAGTAAGAGTTACCTTGAGTTTATAATTTCTGCCAGAAGACCCATTGCAATTCCAAAGAAAAGAGGGTGGGAACGAAGTTTTCTTTGCAATTCCATGTCTCTTCCCTCTAGCAACTGTTCCCCAGACTTCAAAAGTCCATCTGCAGTTTCATTTTGCATTATGACATATTGTTAGCTAATTTATCTCAGAAGCTAAGCGCTAAACTTCATTAGGACTTCCGAGAAAACATTTCTGGTGTATGAGACAAGCTCAGAACCAGACCTATACACAAAGTTTCCACGAGGTTGAAAATTTGTAACACCATATGATTCCTAGGTATGCAACTTACCATGACCAACTGGAGGTTTGCTAACAGACTCAAAAAGGTCATCTCCGTCAACTGTAAACCCCCAACGATTTGGTGCTGGTCCTGCAATGTATGCACATGCTCTCTCATCAGTGTCCTTCAGGAATACCTGTCCAAGGATAAATTTTTCAATACATCCTGCCTGAGTCACATATCTTAGGGAATAACCAGAAATTAACTGCATTACTGCCTTGTTCCAAACCTGTTGAAATTGCAAGCCAGCTGTAGGTTCGCGAAACACAATAGGCTCCGATCCTAACAGCTTTGCAGAATCACGGCTAGCTTTAACTGTACCAAGGTAATCAAGGATGCAACGCTCAATTTCCTCTTCTGAAAAGTCCCCCACAATGCTTACCTAAAGGAAACCACAAAATAACTTATGAGAACCAAATAAAATTTTATATTAGTCAAGCAAACAACAGATTTCAAGTTTGAGATATCACCTCCATATTGTCCCCAACAAAATGACTCATGACCGCATCTTTCACAGATTCTAGATTCAAGTTTTGTAAAGACTTAGGTGTCGGCTCAACAAAACGCTCATCACCATTTAGCATTGCGATCATGAGCTTATGAGCTGTCGCACGCTCCAAGCTTTTAGGGATTGATCGGAAATACGAAAGATATAGCTGACGTGCTCGATCAAATGCATCTTCCAACCAGACACTATGCTGCATGCCAGACAACCACCACCGTTTATTATCAAAGGTTAGAAAAGAAGAGGAAAAACAAGCAAACACAAGAAATGCTCTTGACCAGAAAATCAATAAGAAATTAAGAGTCAGAAATGTTGCACAACATTTTTACATCGTTTCAGTTAAAAGTTTAATACCTCAAGCACCATGTGAAGCAGCTGAAAAGCTGCCTGCATTCCGTTGTCTCTTAGAGTAAATCGGAACTCCATGGCAATGAACTCCTCAGTTGACTCTAACGAGCAGTTTATTAAATGATTTACACAGAAAAGCTCCACCTAGAGGGAAATAATTGGGCTTATAGCAGTTCGTATCCATGTTTTACTAATAGATAAAAATAAATCAAAATGCAGTGGTATCCATCTTCACTTGCCTGCTCCCTTGAAAAGTCTCCAACTCGACCACCCTCGCTAAGGGTACGAACACCAACAACCACAGCTCCTTTGGAATCAGAAGTTTCAGCAGCTCGTCCACCACCAACAATAAGCCGCATGACACCTGCCCGAGATTCGGTCTTTGATATCTATGTAGAAAAGAGGAATTCAACGAAAAGGTTTTTATTTCTACATAAGAGATGGCATGATAGAAATTGTAATATCAATCAACACCATGTTTCTAGCTCTTATATATAGTTTCTTTTCCGCCGTTCTCATAATTACTTAACAAAAAACGTGATTTCTGCTAAAATCGAAACATGTCTTAAAAAGTTACGTTGTAGAGAGAAAATCACCATGGAGATGCTTAGAATAACAAGCAATGGGATAATGGTGAAAGAATTACCTTGTAATTTACAGGTATCCCATTGGATAGGCGAAGCTGGGTGATCCCAGTCTCTTTGTCATGCGATTTGGTTACACCTGACCCAGGAATAGGGGCAAAACATGGATTTCGCTGCAAGGTTAACTCTTGCAGCTGTAATTGAGAGATCAATTCTTTTGGCACCTCTAGCTGAAGGGATGAACGTAAGAAGCTGTTTTAGATTAAGCGAAGATAAATTCAAAAAAGGACTTACGAAAGAAACATCACCTCAGGCTCAGCTTCAATGGGTGCTAGTAATCCTGACTTGATAGAATCTAATATTTCACCAGGAAATATATTGAAATCACTCTCACCATGCCCATCAACATGCACTTTTGTGGGAACACAAGCAACTATTGCTGCAGGAAGAGGTGCAGTGGGCCTTCCAAAATCAGAAATAAATTCTAACACTTTGGCGCCAACAGTGTTTACCTGGACAAGGAGCCATAAAAACAGAAGAAACAACTAATTCAAATAAAAAAAAATTAGAATAGTATGATATGCAAGATCGTAGAAAATTCACTAGTTATCCGATGTGCTTTTTGTTAAGAAACACCAGAAAGGTAGTATCGCTGCATACTACAAGAAAAGGTAGTAGAAACCGTGAACCTACCTCCTGAAGAGTAACAGTTCCAGCTACAGCAACCAAGGTCTCATGTCCTTGGGTCTGATCCATAACCGTGTGACCCAACGCATCACTTTCCATTATAAAATCCAGGTTATCAACAGACGACACATTATCAATCATAGCTGCAAGATGTTCACTATCTTTTAGAAGGGCATCCATGTAACGTGTAAGTTCACCCTTGGTAACACCAAATTCTTTGAGTCTTCGAACCTACAAGTAGAAGCATATGTAAAAATAGCTGAACAAATTCTCATAATCAAAGAAAATTAGACAAATGGATTTAACAGTCTTTTAGCTTATCTCTTTGACCAATCCATTATTCATCAGGTCCAAATGATCAGTCCAACCAAACAGAACAATAGTACTCATATTGAAGATAAATGATACCAAACAATAAGCAAACCTCTTGGACAGCCACTTTCACTGCATTTTTCCAATTCTTGGGCTCTGCGGTGACAGTAAGAGTCGTAACGGTGCATCCTTCCCTTCCGGAATCACTATGGTCCAGTTCAACTGACGTAAATGGTGGATTTGAACTCTGAAAGATACAAAAGTAGCATCACTAAATCTAACAGTACTGAGTCTACTGACAATGCACGTAATTGCTATAACTTGTAATTAAAAATATAGCTAGGTTCACGAACTGTACAAGACTTTTACTCTTGACTGCACATCAAGATAATGGAAAACAAAGTTATAGTTTTAAACAACATATTGGATAGAACCCTGTTCCGAAAAATTTCAGTGAGATTTAAAGAGTTGTTCGTTCTAATCTGTAAAATCTAGGCAGAATGCAGAGCATAAGAAAATGAAAACTGTTCTTCCTTCTCTAGTAAGTTCTGAGAACAAACATCTTTCAGAAAGGCAACATCCTAATACCATCATACCTTGTATCTTGTATTAATTCGAAAATGTAGGGCAGAGAGAAATATTCTTTTCATCAGAACATTTCGCAGGTCTCCAAATGTCTGAACTTTGTTAACAGGTATCTGAGGAAGTCCAAAAATATATCAACATTTAAGAAATATCAACCACCACCATAAGTTGGCTGTAACATAAGCTTTCTGAAAAAAAGAAAAATGAGAAGTCAAAATTTACAACAAAAACCTTGCAGAACATGTTGATTGCAAAATTTTGAAGAAGTTCATGCTTAAAAATCTGCGGAGGCTTTAGATCAACACTAGTTCTAGGAAGCGACCACTTGTGCTCAACTGGGGGACGAATTGTATGTCGCTCTCTTTTAATGATCTCAGCTTGATCAGCAGATTTTGTTCTCTCATGGGAAAAGGTTCCACCAAGCCCAGCTGGCAGTTTTGGAACAAGAAAATTAGCCATGGCGCCAAAGGCACCAGGACTAGAAGAAGTCTGGGTCGACTCATTATCCAAACCGGTTTTTCCAAACACAGCCTGTACAAAAGCAATTATCTAATCAAGGCTATGCAGCTTATATTCAATATTTATTTACTAAAGAAAAAAAAAGGCAATGCAATAGAAATTTAAGACAATATTCTACTTCAATATTGTGGACTATCCGAGGTATGTTGTCTATGTCTCCCACAATATAGAGTGTGGCATTCGCTGGGAAGTACCACCTCTCATGAAATTTCCTAATTTTGTCAACATCCCACTTCTTAATCTGCTCTTCCAATCCAATAGGGAATCTTCTACCCAGCTTGTTCTCCGAATGTAGATGTTGCAACAACTGTTCTCAGGAAATAAAACAAAAGTGGTTCACTAATTATCCACCAAATTTTGGACAAAGAAAGAATTGTTATGCTGCCGTATAGAAAACTATTTTTCATGAATACCTGGCAATCAACACGATACTCAATTGTATTCATCATCTGAAGTTCTGAAAGTATGGCCCGCCTTTCTTTCTCAACTCGAGACGAGAGGAATTTTGGGTGAAAAGCTATCTGTAACCATAAGAGAAATAAGATTTTGTCCGCAAAATTAATCATATCCACGAAACAGATTTTTGGTACAGAAAAAACTCAGGACATAACCAATGGGAAGACATCATCAAAGATAAGAAAACTTAATGCTATATACCTCATTCAAGGCATCGAGCACAGATGGAAAGAGGTCGTCCTCAAAGTCCTGAAAAGGTACAACACTTCAATTAATATGAAACTAGTATTCCCTTTGTCAACCACTATCTACATGATTAGCAAGCCAGTTAGTAAGGACATTTTTCTAAATTTCACAATACAATCAATAGACGCGTCGAACCAAGAAACAGGTCCATAAAGAAATAAAGAGCAACACAAAACCCAATATGTTTAATCATAAGAAACAATATTCCCTGTGTAACATAGATATAGAAATATAGTGAAATCTTCAGATGGATGTGAAGAGAAGAAAAAGAGTGATGAGTATACAATCATTTCTTAAAATCGATGCTATTACTATAAGCACTATATTTGTTAAAGAAAATACAGAGGCAACAAAACCTGTGAGATCGAGCTGACCAAAAGAAGCTACATTCTATACGACCGTATGTGTAAGTGATAACAAACCTTTGTGTAGGTTGGAGAATGAATATGGAATACTGTATGGTGGAAATCGGTGTAGGCATTAGAGCGGGAACCTGTACCAAGAAGTTTCTCACGTTTCTTGCTCCCAAGGAATGCAACATGCTCTATCATATGAGCAATTCCTTGCTCATCATCTTCCTCATCAATCGATCCTACATGCACTTCCATATGTGCCTCAAATCTAGCATTTGAAAACATTTAACAAAACACTTAAAATATAAGAGAAAAACCTCGTAACTAACTCCCACGATATGCTTAAGCTAATGGAAAAGGGGTACAGATACCCACATCTAAGAATATAAATTATATATCGCTATTATTTACTGCGGCCGGGGTCAAATTAACTATCTAATTCTGATGCCTGAAACATTCTACTCAATTTACCTGTTTGGAGGAACTTTGTTCGGTAAAATAAGATACCGAA
>OVAO01001805.1:0-14144 GCA_900406285.1 Biscutella auriculata
TTATATTTTCTCATGTGAATGTTTAATATAATTCATATTTATAATTATCAATTTTATGTTTTTTTTTATATTTTCCTAACATTCTAATATAATTGATTGGAATTTTTATGTTATTGTTAACTAATGGGTTTTTAATTTTCGGATTTATTATTTTATAAATATTTTGAATATTTAATATTGAAATAGTTGAACCAAATGCGAAAGTCTCTAAAACTTTTTTGAAAAATGCTAGTGAAACTTGCAAGAAATTTAGATGCATGGATTAAGAAATCCAAAACTCAAAAAAAAAAAAGAAATCTGGAAACTAATAAAGTCCAAAATGGATCCCCAAAATCATTTTCTTCGTTATCGCATCAGTTATGAATTAAGAAAAGATTTAAACATATAACAAAGTTGGGTTAATTATAATTAAGAAAATAGGTAGATTTTGCACTTGTAACTTTTCCGGACATCTTGTAGTTCGGTTTCCCCAATCTCTATCATCACATACCAACAATTGTAAATTGATAACAAGTTGGTCGTGCAATTTTTGGAATGGGACTACGTTTCCAATAAACAATTGTCAAAGAGACAGCTCATCCACTTTCATTAATCATCTATGGATTTTAATTTTTAGTACTCTTTTAGATACTTTTCTTGTTGGTCATATTTTCGGGTCAAGGGCTAATCAAGACTACCAACACATTGTGAGTTTCCAAGCCACAATCTATTACTTTTGCAGAGAGCGCAATGACCGGTGACATGATAAAAAGCATATATCATGGAAAACTCTCACTTCTCTTCTCCCATTTCGGATTCCGCTTAGCGTTTTAGCTCTTGACTACCATTCTCCACACAAGTTTGCTAATCTATCTTTGGTCTGAAGTCGGGGTACTTACAATTTATATTCCTTTTCTCACTTTTAATTTTGTCCCACTGTATTTTTTAGATTGGATTTACCAAAACAAGTTGTACATTTTTTCCATTTATAGTTCTTTCTAGCTCCTCCTTTCTCTGTTTTTATTATTATTTTTGGACTGATTTTGTTTGCCCTGTTTCTTGGTTGCCAACTCTTCCCCAATCTCTTCCTTATCATTACTTTTTTGTTGATATATAATTTTCACATTTAAAATAAAAGTTATTTTGAAATTATGAAAGTTATTTTGGAAATCTACAATATTTAAATATTTAGTCTCATCAAGTAGGATGTTTTTTTTCCTTTTGAAATCAAGCTACAATATTTAAAATTTATTTGTGAGGTATAATACATATATAATTTTCTTACTTGTAGCAGAAAACCTAAACGTTAAAAATAATCACAACCTAAACCATTTAATCAGTACTAGAATCAATATATATTCATAAACATATTTTGTTGGGTTTTTCGATTGTCAACATGTGTGAGATTTTTCATCTGCTGGTTAATGTGAAATACAAATCAATGTCATGATTTTATGAAAAACATATTGTAGACTTGAAGTCATTGGAGGATTTAGATTATTGGGATATGATTAGATACATATTTTATTTGCGAAGATACATATATTGAACATATATTTTACCTATTCTATAAAGACAATATGCAAGAATTAGGATTCCTATTCTATGTATAAAACTCATTTTAATGAGCTCGACAAAGAAATCAATAAGAAAGACAGAAACCTTATACAGAGTTTGAATTTCTAACATATTATTAGACCAAAAGCCAATTCATTAAAAAGGCTCGTTCGATCCTCTTCGTTATCTTCTCTTTCTCTTTATCTTTTTCTCATTCTCTCCAAATTTTGAATCCTCAAATATACAACTATGTCTAGAACGCTTGAGACAAAATCATCAACTCAAAACAAAGTTGAGACGACAAGAAGAACCATCTTGCTGTATGACTTGTCCGCTAGTGACAACCTTGGTTTTGTGATCTCACAATCAGTTCTGCGTGGACCAAACTACGGCGAATGGGCCACTAACATTCGCCTCACCCTCCAAGCTCGCAAAAACTTGGTTTTGCTGACGGGAGTATACCAAAACCAGGCGAGCATCCCAAAGATCTCGATGATTGGAATGCCAACAACGCTCTGGTCATCTCTTGGATCAAGCTAACCATCGACCCATCTCTGCGCGCCAACATATCTCACTACGAAGATGCTCCCTCTTTATGGGAACATATCTGTCGTTGTTTCTCAATAAGGATTGGAGAACACGTGTAGAGGTTGAAAGCAGAGTTATCGACATGTCGTCAGAAGGGTTTGGAAATCAAAGCTTACTACTCAAAGTTGATGCAGCTGTGGACTTCTCTGAAAGACTATCATTAAGCGAAGATGATGGCATATCTGGAGCGGGAACGAGAAGAGGTCAAAGTTCATTAGTTCCTTATGGGACTCGATGACTCTCTTTACAGCTCTATAAAATTTGTTCTTCTGTCTCGAGTAACCTTTCCTAGCCTTGATGAAGCTTATAATGCAATGACAGAAGATGGGGAATCCAAGTTAACAAATCGCCTACTCGAAGAACGAATATATGGTGTGAGATTTGTTGTTCAGACACATCAAGAAACAACAAAAACTCAGACTATCGTGTGAAAACATGCATTTGTACGATGTGTTGTAGAACTGATCATCTCGCTGATCAAGGTTTCCAGAAGATTGGATATCCACCTTGGTGGGAGATCGATCTCGACCCACTGCTGGAGCAGTCCGCCAACATTTCATCCCCCCGACACCGAATCGACCTCGCAATAGTGGCAATGCACGTATGAATGGAACCAGACTAGTGGCCTATACAAATCTCGTTCTAACAAACAACGATCGTGCAAGGTTTAAGGAAGTGTCGAATTCTCAATGGAGTTCTCTGGTCGCTCTACTCTCCGCGCGTGAGAGAGAACACAACACTCCTTTGTCTGGTACGTTGTTCCTTGATTCTTGGATTGTTGACACGTGCTACACACCACATGGCATGCTCTCTTGAATACTTGACTGGGGTTTCTTCAATGGCTCTGATGAATATGAAATCGCATAACGTGTATTTTTTGAATGGCTTGAAGTGCCATTTGATATATGTCTCACAATATGCTAGGGAAAATTCTTGCATTTTGCAAACTATTGATAAATTGTGTGTGATCCTTGATCGCATCACCAAGATGCTGATTGGAATGGCTGAGCAACATAATGGTCTATTTTATCCGAGATATGGATGTCATGGCTGCGATGATACACACATAGAATGCCTCTACCAAAGTGTGGCCCCACCATTTTGGACATCCATCCTCTCAAGTTCTGCATTCTTTACTAGTTTCTAGTTGTTTCGATTCCAAGGCATGTGAAATTTGTATCCGTGCTAAGCAAACAAAAGAGTTTTTCCCTCCAGTTCAAGTAAAACTTATGCTGTTTTTCAACTTGTTCATTGTGACCTATGGGGAACGTATCAAACAACGTCTACTCGTGGCTCTAGATATTTCTTGACCCTGGTTGATGATTATTCAAGAGCAGTTTGGATTTATCTCTTTCCGGATAAAACTCCAGCTCCTCAACAACTGAAAATTTTATTGCTCTCATTGAAAGACATTTCGAGACCCAATTGAAAACGATTCGTAGTGACAATGGCAGTGAGTTCATTTGCCTTCGAGAGTTTTTTTGAGCAAAAAGGCATAGTTCATGAGACTTAGTGTGTAGGAACGCCTCAATAAAATGGGTGTGTCAAAAGAAAACATCGACATATATATACTCAATGTTACTCGGGATTTCATGAGTATCAATCCCGAACCTGCAACTACAACACCTGCGTCTTCTGCAACGTCTCAGTCACAAGATATTGTCTCTGCGCAAACGACACCAGAACCGATTGCAGACAAATCCTTCTCATCTGAACCTGAATCCATTGGTGCTCAGTCTGCAACTGAGTCAGCTGGAAATCTGTCTGTACCAGTGCCTCCTACAACCCATGATGATACTCTTCAGGATGCATGGGGTAGAGGTCAACGCCAACGAAAACAATCATCGCGGCTTGCTGATTATATCTTGAATGTCCCCACTGTCTCTTTTGATTTTGCTCTATCGCCTTATCCTCTCTATGACTATACCTCTGTTACTCGCTTCTCGGAAAACCACCAAGCCTATTTGTTTAGCATAATCAATAGTTACGAACCTCAACATCACTCGCAGACTATACAAAATGAACAATGGCGCATTGCTGTCCGTGCTGAGATTGAACCTCTAGAGGATAATGAGACATGGACGGTAGTGACACTTCCAACAGGGAAAATTGCCCTTGGCTGTAAGTGGATTTTTAAATTACAGTTTCAAGCTGATGGTTGTCTAGAATGTCATAAAGCGCGCTTGGTTGTCTTCGACAACAATCAAGTTGAAGGTACATATTTCATTGACACTTTTTCCCCTATTGCTAAGATGACCACAATTTAAATGTTCTTGAGGTTGCTGCAACTAATGACTAGGAGATTCATCAAATGGACGTCCATAACACTTTTCTACACGACGACTTATATGAGGAGGTCTATATTCAACTTCCTCCTGGTTTTTGTATCGTCGTTTGCAAAAATTATTGTATGGTCTCCGACAAGCTCCCGTTTGCCAAGTTGAGTAATGCATTGATCTAATATGGGTTTGTTCAAGCTATTTCGAATTACTCTTTGTTCACTTACACACGTGGTTCTGACAACATTCATGTGCTCGTTATGTTGATGATTTGATACTCTTTATCAGTTTTGCTTCCTTACTAGCAAATATTAAGGGATACTTGAGCTCTTGCTTCCACATAAAAGACCTTGGGTTCTAAAATATTTTATGGGTATCGAAGTGGCACGCAACCCCTCTAATTTCTACTTATGCCAACACAAATACACTCTCGACATCATCAATGACACATGCATGTTAGGATCCCGACCACTTTCATTCCCACTTGACCAAAATCATAGGCTCTCGCTTGCCAAAGGAGATACGATTTCAGATCCTCTCAGATATCGCGACCTCGTCGATCGTCTGATATACCTTGCCTCGACCAGACCTGATATGTTTTATTCAATTCACGTTCTAACGCAATTCGTGCAGGCATATAAGTCTGCTCACTGGCATGCCGCTCTTCGCATCGTACACTTCCTCAAGCGTGTTCCAGGTCAATGCATTTTACTATGATCTGATTCGCCGTTAACCCTATCAATTTGGTGCGACGCTGACTGGGTTGGTTGCGCGCTCACTCGCCGGTCCCTCACTAGTTGGTTCATCCAGCTTGGTAACTCTCTGATCCTCCGCCGAATCCGAGTACATAACACTTTCTTGGACTGTCTGTGAAGTCCTTTGGTTGAAGAATTTATTACTCACATTTGGTATTGATCGATCATGGTCCATTGAGACAGTGTCGCTGCTTTGCATCTTTTTGCGAATCCCGCATTCCACAAACGAACGAAGCACATCAAAAAATGATTGCCACTTCATCCGCGATGAGCTTCTTCGAGGTACAATCGCTACTATTCATGTTTATTCCTCCACTCAACTCGCAAATATTATGACCTAAGTTTTTGGAAGCAAATAGTTTGATGAGTTCAAAGTTAAGTTGGACATTTGTAACCATCATGTTCCAACGTGAGGAAAAGTATTATGATATGATTAGATACGTATCTTGTATGTGAAGATACATATATTCTCCCTATTCTATAAAGGCAATATCAATTGAGAGCTTTAGAATTAGGGTTCCTATTCTATGTATAAAACTAATTCTAATGAGCTTGACAAAGAAATTAATAAGAAAGACAGAAACCTTTACAAAATTTGAGTTTCTGACACAGTTGTGTCTTAATCTCCATCTTTGTCATTAGTCTTGTCTGGGCCGGTTAAGATCTTCATTATCTCTTGACCTCCAATTTTGAAATCAAAACTCCTAATATTTTCATGTTAGGTATCTTCTTTTATTATGTTTGTTCTAGTTTTAAATATTTGTTAAGTGGTTGACCACTTGGACACAATTCTTTCATACGAATTGCACCAAAAGAGAGAATGATATCAATTTTAAACATAACGTTATGTATGAATGCAAGTTGTATACCACTAAATTTTGTATTTTATTTGTCAACCATTAAATTTTGTGTTAGATATATAATCTATTGTAAAAAGTGTATTTTAATGCGTTTTTTCCCTCCCTCTATATATATATATATCTGTATAAAATAAAGTTCGAAAGTCTCTAACTGCTAGTTTAGACGTTAGTCAGGGACTTGTATATTTACACTATCAAGAAACAAATTGGAGATTAAATTGGCATATTCTGTGGAAAAGTATATTTTAAAATGGTAAAAGATGATGACATCAAAGAGGTTGACAAAAAAAGAATTTTTTTTTTTTGATAAGTATAACAACTGTTCTCAACTCAAAAAAGCAATGAAGAATCTTTGGTGAGTGGTAAATCCTTATTTTCCCTTCGTGCTTTATTTTACCACTAGATCTCATTTTATAACAAATTCATTATTTTAGCTTTGTCGTTTTCTTTATTTCAGGCTAATTTTGTGTGATGGGAACCTTGTCATGGCCAATTCAGATTCAGCCCCCCTTGGAAATAATATCTAAATCAGTGGCAGAGCAAGAAAAAAATTAGAAAGATCAAATTATAATTATAAAATTTTAAAAGCATCATGATATTATTTCTTAAACTTACTTTTATTAAAATAAAATATTTACGATGTACTCATATTACATCATAAATGTTTGCAGAATAATTATATACTCGGTTTGAAAGAAACTTCATACAAAAACATATAAATTGTATCGTCATTTTTGGTAAAAAAATTTGGTGGTAATTTTTTTGATCTTATTTAGGAGGATATGGTTTTGAAGAGATTGTAGTAGTAAAGTACATTGATGCTGCAATGAAAAGACATGCAAAATATTCAAATGACATGAAAATTGTGTATCTTTTAGAGGAAGAAGCATGAAAACATTTTAAAAAGTGTATCCTAATTTTCTCGTACGAAAGAAGGAATCATTATCTTGGTTTGAGCACATATAACTTTAAAAGAATGAAAGATAGTATTCCCATGATCAATAATTGTAACATTTCATAATTTGCCTCCAAAATTGTGCATGAAACACAAGTTTTTATTCCTTACAATTCTAGTACATGGACTTGAATATATTATGAGAGGATAATGTTGAGATCTAGTACACACTGAACATAGTAATTAAATGATGCAAGTCATGATTATATGGACCATAAACTATTTTCCCAACATATTATATGTTATCACATGGGAGGTTAATATATAAATATCGTCATGACATTGAAGGCAAACACTATATATGAGTTTAGAAAGTATCCAGTCCGATGTGCTAGTTCCTCTTCCACATACATTTCAAGTAACCAAATGGAGATCAACAATCTCTGGTCACAAAATCTTAGTACTGAGTAGTCACTATAAGAAAAGAGCTACTTAGATACAAACACAATCGTCACTAAGTCTTCACTAATGAGGCATAAAGATGGAGTAGCGATGATGACAAATTTGTCACTATCAGGTGTTATAAATCGTAAATCGTCACTAAGGCGTCGCTATTGCTACGTGAAAAAGTATTCGAGCTAAGGTGATGATAAATATATGTCGCTAGAACCCCCCACATGTTTGCACGGAATTAATGAGTAAGGCTGATCAACGTTAAGCGTCATCGTTAAGATGTAGCAAGCATACGCCACAACAACATCACAAATTTTGGGAGGAATGTCTTATTGAGCGATGTCTTAGTGGCGACTTTGTCAAGCGATGGCATTGCAATGTCTTATTGAGCGACAAACTAAGGACGATTGGGTGAGCGAGGACTTAGCAACCGCCACCTTAGCGACGATCTATTAAGGTTATAAACAGTTTTAGTTCCAATTTTTTATTATTTAATATTTCATTTAATAATTAAAAACTTAATTTATAAAATTATATATAATATAAAATAGTATAGAAATAAAATCTCTTTACAAAAAAGACAAAAAAAAATAATAATACCAAAACTATGAGAAACCGAGAAGTTTGGCAAAAGCCACAACCTCAAAGTCTATCGTCTGTAAGGAGGTTCCAAATGACTAGGTTCGCCATATGATTCACCAATATAACAGTTGCATGAGGTTTGCTGACCACAAGGAGAACAAAGACGGTTGATATGTCTAGGATTTAGGGTTTATAACCTGCTTTTGGCATGTTTATAAACCTTTATCAAGTTATTAATGTGTTTTTGGAATATATTTGTCTCATTTTGGGATTTTACCGGTCTAAAGTTGATACTTGGAGAAAACAGATTTTGGACGTGATTACAAGAAAACTTGAAGAAATCCAGATCCTTCAAAGCTCAAGTTCGATCGAACCACATTTTGATTGAACCTTCCTCCAAACAAAATCGTTGGGTTCGATCCGCAAAATGCAGGATTGATTGAAGAAGTGGAGCCGAGATCAATCGAACTTTCTCGGGTTCGATCGAAAAAATTCAAACAAAGACTGTTCGAGTCGTCGCACAAAATATGAGATTCGGTGACGAGACCAACATAGCTTCAATCGAACCTACACAAGATCAATCAAACTCGAAAATGAAAAATTTGCTTTTTCCGCGTTTTGAAGCTCATGTCCACTACAAACCCCTGGGATATCCACAAGACCCTATAAAAGCATCACAACATTTGAATTTTCGAGACACACTTCTTTAGACTTAGTTTTTCATAGCTAATCGTTTTCTGCTTATTCTACAATCTAGGTTTTGATAGATTTGCCAAGGAGATAGATTTCATATGACAATTCTGTATCTTGAACCCTGTTTTATTTATTCTATTCAACATTTATCTTATTGCTTTCATCAATGACTTGTATGATTGCTCTTGCATACCATGTCTTAGTAGTTGAATAGATTGGATCTAAGGTTTTTATAAAAGGGGAATTAGGATTCATGTTAGATTAGGTTTAGAGAACTACAAACAATATGATCCATGATTCATGTTAGCGTTGGTTGTGGTAGACTTTTCCGTTGGTGTCCATGATTCGCGTATCAATTATATGATCAAATGGTCAATGATGCTCGGTGAAATTGTGGGAAGAGGAGAAGTCGGTTGAATCGCTCGATGAGGGTTCGTACGTCGGGTTTATCTGAAATTGAGAGAAGTTAAGGAAATGAAATCCACTTAATTTAGAATAGGTTTTGGTTAAGAGGAAATTCTGGTTCAATTTAGTTTGGCTTCAATAAGAATACTTTATTTTGGTACAATGGTTCAATTGATTAAAATAATGTTCAAGAAAATAAACAACAAAATCAGATTAAAACCAAGTATAATATTGAATTAATACTGAAAATAAAACATAATATTACAAAGATGTGTAAAAAATGTCTAATTTCACAAACATAGATTAAAAAAAAAAAAGTCTCTTGTAAATAATTCTTCATATAAATCAAGCAAACAATCTAGTGAATTTTACATAGATAAATACACAAAAGCTAGATTGGTAAGATGTTTAATGAGTGGTTGCATTGAATAACACTTTTTTAAAGTCAATCATTTTTTTTCTTTACACGTGCAAAATATTTAGTAACTGTTCAACATTATAGAGAAATTTAGATGTTGTTGGGATTAATTAATATTCTTAATTAATAATGTTTGAAAAGTTATTGAGGATAAAACCAAACAAAATCGATATTTTTTAAAAAAATTATGTTTTAAAAATCTCAACAAAATCAGAATTTCAAGTACGTAGTTTAAAAGTTAATTAATGACATCCAATATTATTAGAAAAATAAAAAATTGGTATACATCTGTTCTCATATCATAAATGATATTTAAAAATGAAAATTTACGTTTATTTTTAAAAAATCTTATAAAAACATGAATTTTGGTAACTTAAGTGGTTATTTTCGAATTATCACCATCACTCTCCTCCATCTCCTCATCTATCTACTTCTCCAATTCCTACTTCCCCTGCAATAGTCACTATTGAGACAATCGATTCTGTTTCTCATGATATTCAACCGATCCATCGTTTTCCTATGCCACGCTTTACGGACCATATGGAAGCAACCAATGATAGGAAACGCAAAGCTGAAGCTGATCCAGAAGGCGAAGCTATGACCAAATCGCAATCCAGAGATTTTGGTGAA
Source organism: Biscutella auriculata (assembly GCA_900406285.1). NCBI lineage: Eukaryota > Viridiplantae > Streptophyta > Magnoliopsida > Brassicales > Brassicaceae > Biscutella > Biscutella auriculata. The sequence continues at coordinate 10,095 of OVAO01001805.1, forward strand.
GGAAGCAGTTCGGGAACAACAATTGTGCGAGGCGCGGTGAGCCCGAAATCACCAGAGCCTCCATGAATACAACCTGCTGGAATTGTCGGGGCATCGGCAATGAACCGACAATTCGACGCCTTAAAGAGATGTGTCATTCTCATCTCTTGGACATGATGTGCCTGTCAGAAACTAAGCAACCTAATGATTTCGTCCGTGATATTGCTTGTAAGTTAGGTTTTCTAAATTGTTTTCTAATTCCTCCAAATGGTCAAAGTGGTGGTTTAGCTATTCTTTGGAAACCCCACATTAACCTAGTTGTTCTCTCAAGTTCTTGTAACCTCATTGATTGTATGGTTAAAATCAATGGAATCTCTTTTTACTACTCTTTTGTGTATGGCAATCCAATTGCGAGTTCTCGCCATCATCTTTGGGAACAACTTGAGAGAATTAGTGTTAGACGAGATAGCCCTTGGATCATCATGGGAGATTTCAATGAAATCTATGATAACTCAGAGAAAGTAGGTGGTCCTCGACGACAAGACTCTTCGTTCTACCCATTTCGAATCATGTTACGGGTATGTGACTTTAACGCGTTTCCCTACCTCGGCGACAAGTTTTCATGGGCTGGTCAACGTGGTGCCCACTATATTCGAAGTTGCCTAGAAAAAGTCCTTGCAAACAATGCCTGGCATGCTCTCTTTTCCAGCTCAATCTCTAACTATCTTGAGTTTGCAGCCTCAGATCACCGTCCGATCATCACAAATATAGCTAGAACAAGATACCATCGGGCCCGTTGTTTCATGTATGACTCTCGGCTCTTTCGAAAAGAGGGTTTTCGTGATGCAGCCCTAGACGGATGGCATCTTAATAATTATCTCAACACCTCTACTCTCTCCTGTGGGACTCGCTTAAAAAATTGTCGCACTATGATCAGCTAGTGGAAAAAACGTAATCTATCGGATTCTTCAGTGGCAATCAAACATTTACGGGGTCAGTTAGATAAAGGCGTATCATCACCAAACTCAACCACTCAAGAAATATTTGACCTTCAACATCGTCTTAACCTTGCTCTAGCTGAAGAGGAGATTATTTGGAAACGAAAGAGTCGCAACAAATGGCTTCAGGAGGGTGATCGTAATACTAGATTTTTTCACAACGTCACAAAATCGAGAAGAGCAAAAAACAGAATCTCCATGATCATCGATGACACTAATTCTACTTGGTTTGAGGAGGCAGACATAGCTAAGGTTTCGGAAAGGTACTTCTCTGATCTCTTTAAATCGTCTCCAGCTCAATCTAGCCAATATGATGAAGTTTTCCAAGACTTTCTTCCCCGAGTTTCTCAAGAAACTAATACTGATCTGCTAAGGGCGGTCACAATGGAAGAAATTAAAGAAGCCGCTTTCTCAATCGGAGCTCATAAGGCTCCAGGACCCGATGGATTTTCTGCAATATTTTTTCATCAATTCTGGAATGATATTAAAGACGATATCGCTAAAGAAGTTAAATCTTTCTTTGAAGATGCTACTCTGGACCCGCAAACTAACTTCACGAACATTTGTCTAATCCCTAAAATCGACAATCCAGAGAGAATGAAGGATTTTAGATCGATATCTCTGTGCAATGTCAGTTATAAGATCATCTCCAAAATCTTGGTCATGCGACTGAAACCTCACTTGAACGGGATCATCTCAGATTACCAGACTGCTTTTATTCCGGGACGTCATATAACGGACAACGTCATGCTTGCTCAAGAAATTCATCATTCCTTGCGCACTCGCAAACGCTAGTCAAATTCTTATATGGCTATCAAAACGGATATCACTAAAGCCTATGATCGTCTAGAGTGGGGATTTTTGAAAGAGACGTTGATTAGGATTGGCTTTGAGGAAAAGTGGATCTTATGGGTTATGAAATGTGTTACTTCGGTCAGATATGCAGTTCTTCTCAATGGTACTGCTCGGGGCCATATTACACCTGAGAGAGGTCTTCGTCAAGGTGATCCGTTATCACCTTATCTCTTTATCATATGCGCGGAAGCTCTCTCTCATTTACTGCAACGAGCTTGCTTGGATAAGACAATTAAAGGTGTCAAAATCAGTATGTCAAGCCCGCCGATAAATCATCTCCTCTTCGCGGATGACTCATTATTCTTTACCTGGCTAACAAGAAATCAACTTTAGCTCTTAAGAGAGTCTTTCGACTTTATGAATCTTCTTCGGGTCAGTCTATTAATTTCAGCAAGTCCGCTATCACATTTGGGAAACGGGTTAAACCAGATATCAAGACTCATGTTCGACACCTCCTTAATATCCATAATGAAGATGGAACTGGAAAATACCTAGGAGTTCCGGAGCAATTTGGGGTTCGGAAAGTTGAGTTACTGAAATATATAGTCGACAAGGTTAAAGCGCGCACTCAGGGATGGAGCAAAAAGTTTCTTTCTCCAGGAGGTAAAGAAATTTTGCTCAAATCAATTCCGTTAGCAATGCCAGTCTATGCCATGCAAACCTTCAAACTTCCTCGGACTATTTGCCGTGATATAGAGAATATTCTGGCCAAATTCTGGTGGAGTACAGACGGAGAAACAAAAGGAGTGCATTGGTACAAGTGGAAACGTTTGAGTCAACCGAAACGCGCGGGAGGCATAAGCTTCAGAGATCTTGAGCATTTTAATGATGCTCTCTTAGCAAAGCAAGTATGGCGCCTTTTGCAAAGCCCGTCAAGCTTGGTATCCCGCACTCTACGATCCCGATATTATCCGTTAGGCGACATATTATCAGTAAATCTTTCTACCAATAGCTCTTATCTTTGGCGATCTTTGATGACAGGTAGGGATTTACTTAAAAAAGGGGTTAGATTCATTGTAGGTGATGGCTCTACAATAAACATTTGGCGTGATTCTTGGCTGCCTACTACTCCTCCAAGGGCACCTATACCGAAACAGGTTTCAGTTCTATCAGCAAAGTCCAGGACCTTATGCATCATCATAATGTATGGGATAGTGCTAAAATTAATTCTCTTATAAGTGAAGAGGATGCAAGGATTATACAGTCAATGAAACTAAGCCTTTTTTCCACAGAGGATATCCTCGGTTGGCACTATACACGGTCCAGAATTTACACCGTTAAATCTGGTTACCATTTATCCTTTTCCCTCAACGATCAAGTAGCCGGCATGATCCCGGGTGACGTAGAGTTAAAGAACAATATTTGGAAGCTTAAAATGCCACCGAAAATCCTTCACTTCCTGTGGCGTTTGGTCTCTAGATGCCTTCCTTCAGGGGAGAACCTGCTTCGCCGCCATATTGTCTGCTCCTTTGTTTGTCCTAGATGCTGCCAAAGTGAAGAAACAACCGACCATCTCTTTTTCTCATGTCCCTATGCATGTGCGGTTTGGAGAGTTGCGAGTCTGAACATATCTGGTTTTTTTGATACTTCTGTTACTTTTGAAGATAAACTTAAGCTCTAACAATGCGGGTTTGGGTACTCACCTTAATCATTTGCCTATTTGGATTCTATGGCGTTTATGGAAATCACGAAACTATTTGATTTTTCAACACAAGGATTGGTCTTGGAATGAAGTGGTGGAAATGAGCAATAATGATACAATGGAATGGTTGCAACAAGCGTTAGAATCTCCCCCAACTCGTCTTTAAAATAACATAATTTTATATTCTTAATTTTCAGTCATAATTTTCATTTACGATTCACGTTTACAACTTATATTCACAACTCACAACTCCCTCTTATAGCCATCGTTTATAGCTTCCTTCACAGTTTCCGTTCATAACTTTCGTTTACAGTTTTCCTTCATAACTACTTTCAACAATACTTTACTCCCCACTTTTTTAAAAAACGTATAAATACTAGTTTGATAAATAAAAAAGGCAAATAATAAATATTTTAGGGAACTAATGAAGTTGATCTACTTTGACTGATGCTAACTTAAATTAACTAGTTGACATGAACTATATAATAAAAGAAAGTTTGGAAATATAAAAGGTTTTGGTGGGAATATTCCTAACATATAATGAGAGGTTGTACAAGGGCACTAACATAGCTTAGG